>SNQJ01S0196780.1:0-17363 GCA_010110895.2 Picea sitchensis
AGTCCTAGTGAATCACTGGTATATGATGGTTGTAAGAATAGTAAATTTAAATAGGTTGTATTTGTAATAGAGAAGCTACAACATCATTATATAGTCATCCTATTGGTCTCGTTGCTTGGGTATAATAACCATCCTATATAGTCATCAAGGCATACCATAACCATCCATAAAACAATGGACATTTTATTAATGAGTAAATTATTTTATTATTACATTTTTTCGGATATCGATTATCTCATTTGGAAAATGCAATGTTGTACTCTCAAGCTGAGGAGTGCATAGAAACATATACTCGATGTAAAGCTCTATGAAGGGTAGATCCTTAGTGACAATGGATTCTTGGAGCTTTGGAAGAAACTTGTCGTTCTCCGTTTCAAATGAAAGTGGAAAAGAATTAGAACTAATAGCATCAAGGGTTGAAACTTTGGGAACTGGTGACACCTCACCTTCAAATGATCCATTTCTTGCAAGGGAATACAAAGACATGAAGGACATGGGAATACGAGTATACGATACGGACACGACGACCATTTGAGAAATTAGGACCGCGAGGGGATGAAATTTTAAAAATCACTGAAATAGACAAGACATTGATAGTAGATATTGATTGGTGATACATCATGAACTTCGAAAAAGATACATTATACAAATCAATCAAACTCTAAAACATCATACTCATAGAACATACAAAATAGACATATTGATACATGATACAAATTATAAAATGATATGATACATGTAACATTGGAATTTAGAACCAATGTAAATGAACCATAAAATAGAACCATAAATACTAAATAGCCGTTTGCAGATTTCTCATTAACTTTAGTCTTTGAGTCATCAAAATAAAAATGTATTACATGGATGTTGAGGGAATTCCACTCCAAATACAAGAGAGTAGAATCTAGATACAAAATGGGTAGGAATCTCATATCTCATAGACTCATTCAGAGTCAGCAGTAGTGTCAATAGTCCTCCTCCATGTCATAATTAGCATCACTACCACTGTCTTGTCCTCCATCCTCATCCTCCTCTATGCCCAATCAATATTTGTTGCTCCATACTGTGGTGTGGAGGATGATGACTCATCAAGAGCTCCCTCGACACCATCAAAAATTGGCAGATGCTAGTTCAAAGTCAAAATGGAGCAACTAAAATCACAAAACCAAGCCTTTTATCTCCCGTGGGATGGAGTGCTTACACAGTGGCGTCCTTCATCATGACACACATCCTCGAGGAAGGTGCTTGACACGGTTTGGTGACATATCCACACACTCATGACCTGACTTTAGATCATGTCCAACATGTACTGTAGCGTGTCATCACAGTGACATTGCGGATATGGACACTTGGCCCCCTTTGGACATGTCAAGTGACTTAGGTCTAGAGTTACACTGATTCTCCACTGACTACTACAGTGCATGTGTTTGGATGTAAACAAATTGGAGCACTTGCCAGAGACAAGGCTAAGTCCTTGAAATCAGTAGATCTTCTACAACAACTTTGAAGAGTTATATTTGTTGAAGATCTTTTGGCTCATCTGATGACTTCAATGAGGATTGAGTTGTTCTTTTTTCTATTGTCGAAGTTTCTCACTTGTGACATCAAAGAGAAGAAGTACCTTTCAACGCTCTTTTGGTGACTCCATAATACAGGAGGCATGATTTAATTTCTATATTATTTACTATTGGTAGTTGGGAAATGTTGAAAATGAGTTTTGAAAAGTTATTAGCTAGGAGTTACGCCCCTTTAAAATTCATTACTATTCACGGATATCCAAATATTCTTCACACTGCCTCAAAATGTCTAGATTTTTTCCCAATACTTGATGGAAATGGTGATTCCGCAAAACAACACCTTGAGGATTTCTATACCTTTGGAGAAAATTTTGAACTTCAACATGAGAATATGATGATGAAGATTTTTTTCGAAGACCTCGTGTGGGGATGTCAGAGATCCCAATACCATTGTGTCTTGAGGGAGGAGGCATTGATTCAATGCCACCATTTGAAACAAAATTCATGAATTCTTGAGGAAAACCCGGAGAATATGAAGTTTCTTGGCGGAAAAGGAACAACACAGCCATAAATTAGAATGGATGGATGATGATAGTGAGGAATTAAGTGATGTTGAAGTCCACAACATTAGAGTTCATAGTGTGTAGGCAAAAGATGTTTTGATTATGACTTGTTCTCAGGTGCTAGCTGGGCAGAATGTTGAAGATGAATCAAAGCTTGAAGAACAAGATGAAGTGTAGCTTCAAGAAGAATATATATTGTCTATTCATCAACAACGAACAACAATCATCAATGATGCAGTTGCTCAAAATATGTATTAAATTGTTGAGTGAATGTATTGTACCTCTGATGCATCATTTGGCTGAATTCAAAGACCATCCTTATAAAGAAATTGTTTTTTTAAGTATTAATTGAAGCTTTGAACTCAAATGAAATGGAGATACAATCTCCCACTTGGATTGAGATTGAAAGGTGAGATAGCATGGATATTGAAGTGACTGAAGCTAAAGTGTGCGTTGAAGGTTGCAAATAAGTTCTGTTTTTTTCGTTGTCATAAATTTAATTTTGAAAATGTTAATGAAGCGGAAGAAATTTCCATGTATGTTGTCACTAGCTGACACCTGTATGATTTACTCCTCCTTTGGGCTTGGAATGACTATTAGGTCTCGATATTGATATTGTATTTTTTTTAAATACCTACACAAAGGTGCTAATTGTGACGTCTTTCACTCTCTTTCCCGTCGCTATTGCCCACGTCGAGGAGCGTCTCTCTTTCCACCTCAAGATTTTTCTCCCATAGCAACCACGTCGAAGATAGTAACTCCTGGCCTTCATTGTTGCCACCTGATGGACATATTTCTTGTGACGTTCAAGAGTGTCGCTCCCGTAGCAACCACATCGGAGCTATTACCTCCTCCCGTCGGTCTTTCCACCTTCAAAACGTCTCTCTTTCCGTGCAGAAGTATCTCACTTCCGACGTTAGCGTCGGTCTTGCCACATTTACAGCGTCTCTCTTTATACGTCACAAAGCGTCTCACTTGCCACATTACGCCAGCGTCCGGTCTTACCCGTTTGCCAGCGTCTCTCTTACCGCGTGCGAAATGTCTCACTTACCCGCGTTTTGCAGCGTCTCTCTTGCCATGTTTGAAGCGTCGATCTTGCCACATTTTCAACGTCTCTCTTGTGATGTTTGCAACGTGTCTTTCCACGTTTGAAGCGTCTCTCTTACCACGTTTACCAGCGTCTCTCTTGCCGTTTGAAGCGTTGGTCTTGCCGTTGCAACATTTCTCTTACCACATTTTGAAATGTCACAATATATGAAGCCGAAAATTAGGTCATCGGAAAAACGACGTATTTTGAAACGACGTTTGAGGGGGGCAGAGGTTTGTCGGTCTTCTACAATAGAAAGTGGAAATTGCATTGAGCGCCCAGATGGAATTTATTAAAATCACGGTAGTGATTGAAGAAGTGGTGTCCTTACCTAATAGGTAGGCACTTCAAGGTAAAACAGATCATGATAGTCGCCAATACTTCTTGGAACAAAACTATCTTCAAAAGAACAAGCAAAATGGGTATAAGATATTGGGTTATGATTTTGAAATCCTCTATAAAAGGGAAGAAAAATGTTGTGGCGGATGCACTCTCAAGAAAGGATGAAGATGTTAAGGAGCCTTTCTCACGTACTATCTCGATCATCCAACTTCGATTCGATAATAGAAGCAAGGGGATGAATGGCGAAAAAGTGTGGACTCTCATTCAAAGGTTCTGGCCCAGATTCCGATTACATGGAGATACATTTACATGGAAAATGATTCACTATGGTACAAAAGATGCGCTTATATTTATGTAAAGAACTCTAACAAACCAAAAGGTACTATTGGAATTGCACACCTCTCGGTGGGAGGCACTTGGGATTTTGAAAACCACCACCATAGAGTCAAGGGATTTTTTGGGGATGGCCTTAAGCCCGATGTACAAAGGTTTGTGTGAGAATGTTTGGTTTTCCAACAAAACATGGTGGAAACAATTAATACCCCATGTCTTTTACAACCATTATCCATCCCAAGTCGAAGCGTTGGAGGGAGGTTTCCATGGATTTCATCACGGGGTTACCAAAGTATGAAGGAAGAGTGTAATCATGGTGATTGTTGATAGACTAACCAAGTACACACACTTTTGTGCATCTCTCATCCCTTCAAAGCTAGATAGGTTGCCAACGCATTCATGGAAACAGTTCAAAATCTACATGGCGGCCAAAAGATTATTGTAAGTATTGAGATCCCATCTTCACTAGACATTTTGGAATGAGAATTATTTTCTTGTTTGGGTACTCAATTGGCTCCGCAAGCTCATCCTATAATCCTCAATCGGATGGACAATGAGATGGTAAACAAATGTCTAGAGGCTACCTTTGTTGCTGTCGATAAACAAACATAATGGTTGAAATGGTTACCATTGGCGAGAATGGTGGTATAACACTTCCCTTTCACACTGCAACAAAAGTGAGAAAGCACCATTTATGGAACTTTATGGATTTTCACCCTCACTTTATCACTTCTTCTCTAAAGAAAAATATAAGGTTCAGCGGTGGAAGATCACATCGAGGAATCAACAAAAGGGACCTCAAATCTTAAGGGACAGCACGACCAAGGCCGCAAAATCACGTAGAGTAACAAAGCGGATCAACATGCATTGAAAGGTGAAGGAATTTGTAGTAGGGGATTGGGTGTTGTTTAAGACTACAACCAACCACAAACGGATGTCCCTCAAACAAGCCAAGAAGGATAATAGAATATCACCAAAGTACTACTGGCCCTTGCGGGTGTTGCAAAGATTGGTACTATGGCATACAAGTGGGCTGCATCTTCGAGTACACCCAATTTTCCATGTTTCGTACTAAAAAGGTTATAGGCGATAAGATCCAAGTTCAAACTACATTGCCAGAAATTGACAAGGAAAAACCATATTGGAACTGCAAAGCCATCAACGACACAGAGATTTGCCGGTGAGGGTATAGATCCATTTTGGAATTATCTCATTAAATGGAAAACTGATTAGAAGATTCCACTTGCCGGAAGATGATTCTTTTATACAGAAGCATCGAGTTACTCAAGCATTGTGGACAACACTTGTCTCAAGGAGGAATTTTAAGCCCTAATATTGGCTCATTACCTATAGTGGGCATATTATATTAGTAATGTTATTTTATTTATGTAGGCTTTAGGCCATTAGTTGTAATTATACCTCCTAGTCTCCTATATATACCAAAGGACATTTTTTTCATTGAATCATCTTGTACTTGAAAATTTAAATGGGGTAAAATGAGGTTCCCCTGAAGGAGCTTATTATACAGTATCTCTTTTTCAGGCGTTGGAATTACTTTTATAGAGGTTTTTCTATACTATATTGATATTTGGTTCTTAACACAGGAGGGTAGGATACTTTCATCTTCCATTGCGATTGGTAGAGAATACGATTTTTGCCAAAGGACTACTAAATTCTGGTGTTCCAATGAAATCCTGTTCAAATTTGTCGAGGCAGTGTTTCAGATTGGCATAATCCATATCCATTCCTCCAATGGAATCACAAAATAGCGTCAAGTTGGTGAAATAGAGAATTTTTAGACGAGGTCATTTTAAGCTAAGAGTCAATCTTTGTTTGAATTATCTCTTTTTCAAGGCGTTGAGTACTTTTTATGAGGTTTTTCTATGCTATATTGATATTTGGTTCTTAACACAAGGAGGGTAGAGGATACTTTCATCTTCGCTGCAGTGGTAGAAGGCACGATTTTTGCCAAAGGACTACTAAATTCTGGTGTTCCAATGAAATCCTGTTCAAATTTGTTGAGGCGGTGTTTCATATTGGCATAATCCGTCTCCATTCCTCCAATGGAATCACAAATAACGTCACCGGTTACCTGGTGAAATGAGAAGATTTTGGACGAGGTCATTTGGCTAAAGTCAATCTTTGTTTGAGATTTGCCTTTCCTGTTTGTTACATCTCTCTTTTCAATGACCATACTTTTAGATTGGCTGTCAAAAATAGCACTCTGGATTACGAAGGATTCATCTATGTCAAAAAATTCAATGTTAGATATGTCCACCGCGGACGACCCAATGTTTTGCATCTTCTCAGCTTCAATTTCAATTTGCAGTTTTCCACTGTCAATTTTGGGTTCCTCCACGTGGCCTGCATTGTTTTTCCTCTTCTTCGTCAGTGGAACTTTGTGAGAACTATCAATATTTATGCGAGGAGGGTTCTTATCTCCTCCTCCATTTGAATATTTCTAGGTTGCTTTCTTACTGGGATGGACCGTCGAAGCGACGCTCCATGGTGTCGTTCTCTTGGGAGTGTTGGTGGGGGGCTGGGTACTCTTCTCACCGGATACTTTACCATGTTGTATTTACAATTCATTTGCTCTTTTCAATGTCTCTGCATTGCAATGGGCAGAAGCAGGATTGTTGTTGACACTGTCCCTCTCTTGGGTCAGGTGTCTATGGATAAAAGAGGTGTCAAAGCCACACCCAGTAAATGTTCTCCAAAAATTCCATTGGGGTTGAACCCTTTTATCCTTTCAGCATACGTTAGGTTCAATTTCTTGAAATGGACGGAAAACTTGTCAATCATGTTGATGTTTCTACACACGAAGTCTTCGACTTTCCAGGGTAGAGGAATGAACTGTTTTTTTTCTTGTCATGGAAAAAATGCAAACAATGGTTGTATTGCCTTGCTATTTCTGCAACAAACATATTGTTCGTGATGTGGCATGGAAGGAAGGAAGAATTTTCCTTAGAGCCAAAGACCATGAGGAGACTGTGATTTTCCTTTTTCTCAAGTGCGCCCTTCTTGTTCAAAAACTTGCTTGCGTGGCCAGACATCCACGGAGCATTCTTGCCTAACAATAAATCTTTGAAAATTGAGACAAAGCCATTAAAAACTTCATAAAAACAATGGGAGGCCTTGTGTCTCCACAGGGCGTCGTACCATAATGTTACTGGGTCGAATCCACAGTTTATTTTATTGGAAAGAGAAAATTTTGGAAACGGGCAGCAATACACAATTTTGAAAATCAAGTAGGATGACATATAAAATTTATTCGATTCTTTGAATCCTAACAAATGGGAATAGAGTTCAATGGATATTAGCTTTCCCCAATCGAAAATGTATTGTTCCTTGACTGTGAAATATGAAATATAAATAATTATATGGGAAATGCTTGTTGTGGATGCCTGTCCTGTTATTCTTGTAAACAACCAAGCAATTTTCCTGAATGGATTTCTAAAGGAACATACCTGGAGCTTTGTGATATCTTCAGGAACTGTTGTCGGGTCTTCAAGGAAGTCGGCTAATATTTCCAACCCATGATTATGTTTTTCGAGAAACTGGTTGCAGTCTTGTCCTTTGAACGTTAATGTTGGTTTCGACAATTTCAACATCTCGCGGAAGAGATGAGGTGACAAAGAAACAGGAGAATGGCCGCGCAGTGGAATAATTCTTTGGCCTGGAATATATTTTTCAGTACACCAAGAGACCACCTCCTTACAGTCAAAAACCTCAGGGATGCAGCCTGCACAAGCGATTTCGGAGGTCCAAATCTCTTCGTTCTCGGTGAAATGAGATGAATAGTAAAAGTATGCCCTGGACCACTGGAACCTTTGGTCCTCTTCTGCGAACATATTTACTGTATTTCCACAAAACTGTTGTCGACCAGATGGCATAGGTCTACAAAGACATTTATTTGTTCCAGACGATGAATGAAATGAAAGGTTGAAAGGGCTAATATAACCCTGCGCAAATTTTGGTCAAAAGTGTGTTTATGGGAGATGTCCTCGAGACTTTCGTTGATTAATGACAATCTGGACGGTTGTTGCATGATGCGGTGTTAACATTAAACACTACTAATTCCATATATAGAAATGTAAACATGGTGGATATTGCAATGAGTGATTAAGCATTACAAATTTCTTGAGCGACCCACCACGACGACAAGTGTTGGAGATGAACAATCGGAAGGGACAAAACAAGTTTCTGCACATCTTGGTTTAATGCGTAATAATGGGACATCTCCTTGAGTTTTTCTCCCATTAATGACAATGTTGAAGGTTCCTACATGGTGACCTGTTAGCATCAAAGGTTTCTAATTGCATAGTAAGAAAGTATGGAGGTCGCGGGCAGGGGAAACAAATCGCTACAAAATAGGGTTGCAGGGTACAACTATTGAAGGTGAGGGTGCTAGGGTCAAATTGTATGTCTCAGAATTTTTTTATTGCAATACGCCTAACCCGCCAACCGTGGTGATAAGATTGGCTAAGTATGGAGAGAAATAGCGGTCGGTCAGAGGAGTCGTGTGATTATATAGATGGATATAAATATATCTCAACCCGCCAACACTGGAACCTGTGTTTATAGAAAGGCGACTATGTATATAACCACAAAGCGATAATACAAGGGAAGAAGAAAAGGGAAAAAGGACCAACGAGTCTGTGGTGGAAATGTAAATCACGAAAATTTTGAGTGCAATATGCATATCAGGGAAGAAGAAGCAGCAGACTTCGAATGCACTAACTTGAAACACTGACTAAGAATTTGGGATTTCGTCAATCTGTGAACAGGAGGATCCAAAATAGGGTCAGAGGTCCGGATGGTCAAATTGTATTATTTGGAACATTTGAATGCACAATCTATAACACGGAAGAGGGGATGATGTCGGAACTCGATACTCAATTTCTATGTTGCGAATGGAAGGATGTGAATTGTTTTGTATTGTTGTGTGCAACTGTCACTTGTAAGAGTCATTAGTAAGAGCATAGAAAATGTATATTAGGAAGCACATTTGTCAACCTTGGTACAGTGAAGCTTGCAAGTTCGAGGAGCATGCAATATAATTGTAGATTGCCAACCCAACAACCATGGACATAAAATTGCCTACAGTGTGATTATATACATGGAGATAATGAGAGCCATAATACAGGGGAAGAAGAAAAGGGAAAAAGGAGAAAGGAGTCGGCGGTGGAATTGTAGATCAAGGAAATTTTGAATACAAGATGTGAACCTAGTAGTCAATTTGTACATTGCAGAGGACCGGAGTAAATAATTTGAATGCATAATTTGTAACACGGAAGAGCAGATGATGTCGGACCCACACCTGTGTCCAGTTGTCAATACTAAGAGGTAATTTAGTATTGAAAATAATATTTTAGATTCTTTTAAATACTTAATAGGGATTAGTATCCATAAAAATGGCAATCTCCACCCTACCAGCCTTGCATTCCGTGTGTGAATTTGTATATCGTGGAACTTGAAGGACTATTTGAAGGACATGGAACAATAGAAGTGTAATGTCGAGTCAACCAGTCTGCAGTTCCACTTCTAAATTTGTATATCGCGGAATTTTGGGTACTATTTGTAACACATGCAACAATGGAGGGCCAATTTTGAGCTCGCCCGCCCGAGAACATGTGATCAGAAATGTCGGTAGGTATGAAAAGGAACAACTACCTGTTCAATTCTCCATGCGAGGATATAGATGGAACTGAAATTGGTTCCAACGCGGCAACCGTGGACATAAAATTGGCCAAGTATCGAAAGCAACAACGATCGGTCGGATTTGTCGTCTGATTGTATAGATGGAAATAAAGATATGCCAACCCGCCAATGCTGGAGTTGCATATTTCGTAAACCCTCCAAAAGGAGGATCCAAAACAAGCTGAGAAGGTATCTGTAGAGAAGGTGAGTCCCGGATCTTCTAATTGTATTTCTCTAAACATTTGAATGCATAATCTGTAATACGGAAGAGCGGACGATGTTTGGTAGTCAATTTGTATATTGCGGAGACTGCAATTCCAACTTTTTTGTACCTCTGTGTCCAGTTGTCACTAATAAGTGCTAATTTAGTATTCTAAATATTTTTTTAGATACTGTTAGATACTTCACAGCGATTGGCATCCATAAACAATGGCAATCTGCACTCTGCCATTTCGACATTCCGTGTGTCAATTTCTACATCGCAGAGCTGGGAGTGTTGTTTGGAGGACACAAAACAGTAGAAGTGCAATGTTGACTCAACCAGTCCCCATATTCGCTTGTAAATTTGTATAGAATTTTGGGTGCTATTTGGAGGCTATGGAACAATGGAGCCCCATTTTTGAGCTCACCTGCGTGCCCGAGAACCCGTGATCGAAAATGTCGCTATGTATGGAATGCATAATTTGTGCATGATTTATAGAATATCATGTCCATATTTTACAGCCCCATAATACATGGGAAGAAAATAAGGGAAAAAGGACGGAGGTGTTGATAGTGGAATTGTAGATAATATATGGGAACAAGAGAAGGGAAAAATAACTAAATATCTCGCAGAAGAACATCAGGGTTCGCAAGCAACGGCCCCGCAACGGCGGACATAAAACTGGATAAGTATGGAAAGGAACAGTCCTTGGTCATATCCGTCGTGCGAGTATATAGATGAAGATGTTAAAGCATGAATTGCATATGACGAAGGTATCTTTCGTACCACTTTGTCCACTTGTCACTAGTAAGAGGATTGTTGATGTATATCAGGAAGGATGTGAAGTTGCTAGGGATGGAAAGCAACAATAGATACTTTGAACGAAGTCAATGTGTACGAGGAACCCGTGGTGAAATTGTAGATCACAGATCTTTTCAGTGCAAGATGCATATTGCAGAACAATAAGCAGGTGGGTTCGCAAGTGTTGGCCCCGCAACGACGAGCATAAAATTGGCCAAGTATGGAAAGGAACAAATCACTGACATTGTTTCGCTGGAACATGTATATGATGAAACAAGGGACATAGGTGCTCGGTACCACAAACCCGAGGCCTGGTGCCCAGATAATTGGGCAAGTGTTGGCTAAGACAAAGTTATGATATCTATTTCAATATTTTTCATACTAGCATCTATCAATGAACAAAGTTTTCATATTTATCTGAATAGTGTTCATAGTAATATATATTAATGGATTGGTTGTTTCAAATGCAAATGATCTCCCAATCTGCAAGATGCTTCTCGGCTTGCAAATTTTGCTGGAACCTCAAAAATTTTGACTGCAACATGTAAATAGCGCAACAAGAAACATGAATTTGCATTGTGGTCTCAACAACATAAACTCCTTATCATCTATTCATCTTTTATTCGTTGCAATGAGATTAACAAATGTCGGCTCTCCATAAACATCGATATCTAAATTAAATTAAATGCAATCAAAATTTGGTGTGACTTTTAAGTAATTAAAGCATAAATTGTAGATTACGGAAGTTCTTAGGCTGGAAGATGTATATGACAGAACAATGGACATAGTTGTTTAATACCATAAACCCAAACATAATTGCCTAAGATTTGTCGAAGAGGAAGTTTTTTTGTATTTATTCCAATACTACTGATATTAGTGTATATGCACGTATATTATCAAATAGAAGAAGTTGCAATATATCCAACAAACTTCACAGGAACATTGCATCAACAGTTCATCCGACATGTCGTTACTCATTATTAATTCTATTCACGGAACCAGAAGAATGGGAGCAACACGGGTCCTCCAATTTCTTTCTTTAAATACAGGGCCGCCACCACATAAGTATGACCTATGAAAAATTATTCTTACATGTAAAATGTAAACAAAGAACATGCCAGGTTTTATTTAGATTGAAGTATTGGGTAGCAGAAACAAAACCTTGTGTTTCACATTTAACCACACAGGGGAAGAAGGTAGAAAATACAATTAAAACAAATACCAGAAATTGGAAAATACTGTTAAAAAATAAACCGAAATTATTCTATATTAAAATAAGGTGGGTTACAAAATACAACCGAGACTATTTTCCACAACGATTGTGATTTTTCCTATCGTCGAACAATTTAAAATGTGTACATTGATGAAGCTTCTTCACAGTTTTGTACTTAATCAGTGCTGCCAAGTACATCAGTTGGAACCATTCTTCGATGTAGCTTTTCATGGGGGTTGTGTTGATTTCATCCTAGATCTCTATGTCGTAAAGCTCATTTTCTAATTTCCTTAGATCCATTGAAATATTGTGCAGACTCTGTTCGATTTCTTCATTGTGTGAGGCATAGTCCAGTACCCAATGCTCGTGCTCATCTAGATGATGTTCAAGTATGTTGTAAAACTTTTCGAAAGACAACCCCTTTAAAATATCAACTTGTTCCTGGAACGCTTCTTTGGTGACTAACAAGGATTTGAGAATTAAGTTTGGATCTTGAACTTCGTTGGTAGTTCCGGATAAGTCCATTTGGAGCAGGCTTGTGAATAAATTTTCCTTTTCTGATACGACTTGTTTACATGATTTGATAATGAGGTGCAGGTTCTCAATTTTTTTTTGCCAGCATGCTTTTACTTTTCTGGTGCACTTTGGGAAGGGGTGTTTCTCCTGTCTTCTTTTTAGCTCCGATGTGTTCAGGGTATAGTTGGCAAAAAAGTCCAACACCTGATGACAGAAAAGATGTTCATTTTTTAAATTCGCCTCCAAATGTTCAAGCAAATCATTGGCCTTCTTTCCGAAGGAAACTAAATTTTGCGATGTTTCCCAGGCTTCAATAAGTAGCTGCATTATTTTTTTGATGTTGTTCTCTACAAGGGCTCTAGAGCATGCAAGGAGGGTAGATGATACTTTCATCTTCGCTGCAGTGGTAGAAGGCATGATTTTTTCCAAAGGACTTGCAAATTCTAGTGTTGCAATGAAAGCCTGTTCAAATTCGTTGAGGCGGTGTTTCAGATTGGCATAATCCGTCTCCATTCCTCCATTGGAATCGTGAATAACGTCACTGGTTACTTGGTGAAACAAGAAGATTTTGGACAGGGTCATTTGGCTAAAGTCAATCTCTATTTGATATTTTCCTTTCCTGTTTGTTACATATCTATTTTCAATGACCATACTTTTAGATTGGATGTCAAAAATAGTGCTCTGGATTACGAAGGATTCATCTATCTCAAAAAATTTAGTGTCAGATATGTCCATTGCGAACGACCCATTTTTTTGCATCTGCTCAACTTCAATTTCAATTTGCAGTTTTCCACTGTAAATTTCAGGTTCCTCCACGTGGCCTACATTGTTTTTTCTCTTCTTCGTCAGTGGAAATTTGTGAGAACTATCAATATTTACGTGAGGAGGTTTCTTATCTCCTCCTCCGTTCAAAGATTTCTGGGTTTCTTTCTTACTGGGATGGACTATCGAAGCGACGCTCCATGGTGTCGTGCTCTTGGGAGTGCTGGCGGGAGGCTAGGTACTCTTCTCACCAGATACTTTACCATGTTGTCTGTACAATTCAATTGCGCTTTGCAATGTCTCTGCGACGCAATGGGAAGAATCAGGATTGCTTTCAACACTGTCATTGTCTTGGGTCAGGTGTCTATGGATAAAAGAGGTGTTAAAGCCAACACCCAGTAAATGTTCTCCAAAATTTCCATTGGGGTCAAACCCTTTTATCCTTTCAGAGTACGTTAGGTTCAATTTCTTGAAATGGGTGGCAAACTCGTCAATCTTGTTGATTTTTCTGCACATGAAGTCTTCGACTTTCCAGGGCAGAGAAATGAACTGGTTTTTTTTCTTGTCATGGAAAAAATGCAACCAGTGGTTGTATTGCCTTGCTATTTCTGCAACAAACATCTTGTCTGTGATGTGTCATGGAAGGGAGGAAGGATTTTACTTAGAGCCAAAGACCATGATGAGACTATGATTTTCCTTTTTTCTCAAGTGTGCCCTTCTTGTTCAAAACCTTGCTTGCGTGGCCAGACATCTGCGGAGCATCCTTGCCTAACAGTAAATCTTTGAAAACTAAGACAAAGCCATTAAAAAATTCATAAAAACAATGGGAGGCCTTGTGTTTCCATAGGGCATCGTGCCAAAATGTTACTGGGTCGAATCCACATTTTATTTTATTGGAAAGATAAAGTTTTGGAAACAGGCAACAATACAGAATTGGGAAAATCAAGTAGGATGACATAAAATTTATTCGATTATTTGAATCCTGACAACTGGGAATAGAGTTCAATGGATATTAGCTTTCCCCAATCGAAAATGTATCGTTCCTTGACTGTGACATACAAAATATAAATAATTATATGGGAAATGCTTGTTGTGGATGCCTGTCCCGTTATTCTTGTAAACAACCAAGCAATTTTCCTGAATGGATTTCTAAAGGAACTTACCTGGAGCTTTGTGATATCTTCAGGAACTGTTGTCGGGTCTTCAAGGAAGTTGGCTAAGATGTCTAACCCTTTATAATGTTTTTCTAGAAACTTCTTGCAGTCTTGTCCTCTGAACGTTAATGTTGGTTTTGGCAATTTCAACATCTCGCGGAAGAGATGAGGTGACAAAGAAACAGGAGAATGGTCACGCAGTGGAATAATTCTTTGAGACCACCTCCTTACAGTCAAAAAGCTCAGGGACGTAGCCTGCATGAGGGATTCTGGAGGTCCAAATCACTTTGTTCTAGGTGGAACAATATGAATAGTAAAAGTATGCCCTGGACCACTGGAACCTTTGGTCCTCTTCTGCGAACATCTTTACTGCATCTCCATAAAATTGTTGTCGACCCGCTACCACAGGTCTGCAAAGACATTTATTTGTTCTAGACAATGAATGAAATGAAAGGTTGGAAGGGCTAATATAACCCTGCACAAATTTTGGTTGAAAGCGTGTGAATGGGAGATGTCCTCGAGACTTTCGTTGATTAATGACAATATGGACGGCTGTTGCATGATGCGTTGTTAACATTAAACACTACTAATTGCATATATAGAAATGCGAACATGGTGGATATTGCAATGAGCGATTAAGCATTGCAGATTTCTTGAGCGTCCCAACACAACGACGCATGTTGGAGATGAACAATCGGAAGGGACAAAATAAGTTTCCACACATCTTGGTTTAATGCGTAATAAAGGGATATCTCCTCGAGTTTTTTTCCCATTAATGACAATGTTGACGGTTCCTACATGGTGACCTGTTAGCATCAAAGGTTTCTAATTTTATAGCAAGAAAGTACGGAGGTCGCGGGCAAGGGAAAAAACCCGCTACAAAATAGGGTTGCAAGGTACAACTATTGAAGGTGAGTGTGCCAGGGTCAAATTGTATGTCTCGGAACTTTTTGATTGCAATACGCGTAACCCGCCAACTGTGGCGATGTGATTGGCTAAGTATGGACAGAAATAGCGGTCGGTCGGAGGAGTCATGTGATTATATAGATGGAGATAAAGATATCTCAACCCACCAACACTGGAACCCGTGTTTATAGAAAGGTGACTATGTATATAACTACAAAGCAATAATACAAGGGAAGAAGAAAAGGGAAAAAGGACCAACGAGTGTGTGGTGGAAATGTAAATCACGGAAATTTTGAGTGCAATATGCATATCAAGGAAGAAGAAGCAATAGACTTCGAATGTTCAACCTTAAACACTGACTAAGAATTTGAGATTTCGTGAATCCGTGAAAAGGAGGATCCAAATTAGGTCAGAGGTCCGGATGGTCAAATTGTATTATTTGAAACATTTGAATGAAAAATCTATAACATGGAAGAGGGGACGCTGTCGAAACCCGATACTCAATTTCTATGTTGTGAATGGCTGGATGCAAACAGTTTTCTATTGTTGTGTGCAACTGTCACTTGTAAGAGTCATTAGTAAGAGCATAGAAAATGTATATTAGGAAGCACATTTGTCAACCGTGGTACAGTGAATCTTGTGAGTTCGAGGAGCACACGATAGAATTGTAGATTGCCAACCCAACAACTGTGGACATAAAATTTCCTACAGTGTGATTATATACATGGAGATAATGAGAGCCATAGTACAAGGGAAGAAGAAAAGGGAAAAAGGAGAAAGGAGTCGGAGGTGGAATTGTAGATCATGGAAATTTTGAATACAATATGTGAACCCGGTAGTCAATTTGTATATTGTGGAGAACCAACGTAAATAATTTTAATGCATAATTTGCAACACGGAAGAGCGGATGATGTCGAAAGAGCGAATGATGTCGAACCCACACCTATGTCCAGTTGTCATTACTAAGAGGTAATTTAGTATTGAAAATAATATTTTAGATTCTGTTAAATAATTCATAGGGATTAGTATCCGTAAACAATGGCAATCTCCACCCCTCCAGCCTTGCATTCCGTGTGTGAATTTGCATATCACATAACTTGAAGGACTATTTGGAGGACACAGAACAATAGAAGTGAAATGTCGAGTCATCCAGTCCGCAGCTCCGCTTCTCAATTTGTATATCGCGGAATTTTGGGTGCTATTTGTAACACACGCAACAATGGAGGGCCAATTTTGAGCGTGCCTGCTCGAGAACCCGTGATCAGAAATGTCGATAGGTATGAAAAGGAATAGCTATCGATTCAATTCTCCATGTGAGGATATTGATGGAACTGAAATTGGTCCCAACGCGGCAACCATGGACATAAAATTGGCCAAGTATCGAAAGAAATAGCGGTCGGTCGGATTTGTCATCTGATTGTATAGATGGAAATAAAGATATGCCAACTCGCCAATGCTGGAGATGCATATTTCGTGAACCCGCCAAAAGGAGGATCCAAAATAGGCTAAGAAGGTATTCGTAGAGGAGGAGAGGCCCGAACCTTCTAATTTTATTGCTTCGAACATTTGAATGCATAATATGTAAGACGAAAGAGCGAACGAGTCCGGTAGTCAATTTGTATATTGCGGAGACTGCAATTCCAAATGTTTCATACCTCTGTGTCCAGTTGTCACTAATCAGTGCTAATTTAGTATTCTAAATAAATTTTTAGATACGGTTAGATACTTCACAAGGACTGGCATCCGTAAACAATGGCAATCTGCACTCTGCCATTTCTGCATTCCGTGTGTCAATTTCTATATCGCGAAATTGGGAGTGTTGTTTGGAGGACACGGAACAATAGAAGTGCAATGTTGACTTAGCGAGTCCACAGATTCTCTTGTCAATTTGTATATCACGGAATTCTGGGTGCTATTTGTAGGCTACAAAACAATGGAGCCCCATTTTTGAGCTCTCCTGTGCACCCGAGAACCCGTGATAGAAAATGTCGCTAGGTATTGAATGCAGAATTTGTGCATGCTTTATAGAATATCATGTCCATATTTTATAGTCCCTTAATACATGGGAAGAAAATAAGGGAAAAAGGATGGAGCTATTGGCAGTGGAATTGTAGATAATATACAGGAACAAGAGAAGGGAAAAATAACTAAGTATCTCGCAGAAGAACATCAGGGTTCACAAGCGGCGACCCTGCAGTGGCGGCCATAAAATTGGATAAGTATGGAAAGGAACAACGCTCGGTCGGATCCATCGTGCAAGGATATAT
>SNQJ01S0196781.1:0-13894 GCA_010110895.2 Picea sitchensis
GAGAGAGAGAGAGAGAGAGAGAGAGAGAAATCATACCTTCTCCTCAACGAATCTAGATGGGCAGATGTGGCATAGATAAATTATGACATCTCTAGATTTCAAGAATCAGTTCAACTGAACCCTAAAATAGCCAATCAATGGTGGTATTCTTGATTCAATCTCACACTTCCTTAATGATACATCCTCTTGTATTTGGGTAATGGATCGATTGGGGGGTTGGGGGGGATTCTTCTAGATCACTCCTCCCCATTAAGAAGCTTTTGGACCACCAAAAGTTTCATTTCATTTAGAAAATAAGTGAGGGTACAACTCCCTCACTTTTCTGATTTCCATCCATTGTGCTTTTCTTCGATAGATTCCTTTTAGATCCACATGAAGATATTCCATGTCACCTATTCACAAAGTCCTCACTTTCATGTCAAGAATAACATCTTCCTACAACTCATCAATATATTCAGGAGAAAAATCTTCAACAAAAGGAACTTGAACATTCTCACCTTGATCCATAGTAATAGGAGGCTCATATAGTTTCAAGTTTTCAACATTAACCATGGAACACATCTGCATATATGTAGGTAACTCCAACAAAAAATCATTGTCACTAATCTTTTCCAAAATTTTAAATGGACCAACTTGACTGGCTTGAGCTTTTTTCCTTCACCTTTAAGGCGTTCTTTGCTAATGTGTAGTCAAACCTCATCACCAACTTGGAAGTGATGTTCAACCTGATGTTTTTCATGCCTAGCCTTATACTTATCTTGGCTCTTTTCCAACTATTCTTGCACGGCTTGATGACCCAAATTGGATCTTCTAGATGAACTTATTGGTTTTGTCTGCATCATTATGTCCATCTGCCATTAAATATTTCCTAAGAGTGAAGTCCAAAGGAGACTTAGGAAAATATCCAAAACATGTCTCAAAAGGAGACCTGTGCGTATAAGAATCTATGGCATGGTTATATTCATGTTATACATAATACAACTATTTGTTTCAAAGCTTAGGATTCTTGTTATGATATCCTTGGAGTAAGTGTACAATTGTCCTATTAACCACTGATGTTTTTCCATTGGTATGTAGATGAAAAATAATTCTCTTTTGAAGCTTAGTATCCATTATCCGCCACAAAGTTGACCAAAAATCCCCAAGAAAGTGAGAGTCTCGATCAGATACAATGGATGTGGGTAAACCAAAATGAACCCAAACATGTTGAAAGAACGAATTTGCAATCCCTTTTCTTGTCGCATGTTTATTACAAGGCACCAAAACACAGATTTTTCTAAATCCATCCACAACAACATATAGATAATCATGACATTTCATGGACATAGGAAAACCCCCTACAAAATACATAGACACACTTTCCCATAGACGCGAAGGTACATGAAATGGCATATACAAACCCAATTTTTTGTTACTTGGTTTGTTAGTGGCACATATCACACATCCTTTTACATATTTGGACATAGTTTCACACTTCCAAGGCCAATCACATAGTGTTGTAACTGAGCTACCATTCTTCCTATACCAAAATGAAAAAAAATAAGAGAAGTATGTGCTTCTCTAATTACATGCATTCTTTCATCTCGTGGAAAACACAATTTACTAAGATGATATACCATTTTTGCATGTACATGATAATCTAATTCTTCCACTTTAGTAGCATGGATTAGTGTTTCATAAAAATCCTTTAAATCTTCATCTCTAGCATAATGTTCAATGTAACTTTCATGAGCTAATGAACTATGCTATAAAACAATGGATGCATTAACGGAAGGTTTAGATAACATATCGACAAAAAAAAATTGTATACATTTCTTATAACTAATGACCAAATGGAAGTATTTCAAGAATCACATCCACTAGAAATGACACAACTATTATAGCTCGATTTGTGATTGGAGATACTATAAAGGTTGATGATCCATATGGATGATTATCTCTTTTCCCATGAAATAGTGTTTCCACTTATTCACACTTTGAACCAAAGCATACAATTCTTTGTCATAAGTATAATAATTTCTTATTGTACCAATGAAGGTCTCAGAATGGTAAAAAATCGATTTACTCCTTGGTATTAACATTGCTCCCATGGCATAATCATTTTGCATTGATCTTTTCTTTCAAGATCTTGAAGGATTTTTGTTGTTTACCTCCCCACTAAAATACCTACTTAGCACTTGTCAAAGCATGTAAAGAAGATGCAATAAAAGAAAATTTAGTAATGAACTTCCTCCAATATTGAACTACCCTCAAGAAGCTCCTAACTTCTATTACATTATTAGGCTTAGGCCTCTTCATAAATCTTCAACTTCAGAGGGATCAATTTTCAATTCATCGACTCCTACTATATAGCCCAAATAAACTAAAGATTTTTTCCAAAATTCATATGTTGACATATTCAAGCACAATTTCTCATTTTTCAAAACATCTAAGACTTTCATAACATGCTTTACATGATCTTCCCAACTTTTACTAAAAATCAATATATCATCTAAGTAGGCTATTACAAAATCATCTATGAATGGCCTAAATACATCATTCATACCCTGCATGAAAGTAGAGGGAGAATTACAAATCCCAAAGACCATAACCAACCTTTCAAATAAACCTTGTTTCATTTTAAAAGTAGTTTTCCAAATATCATATTCAAAAATCCTTATTTGATGATAACCACTTCTTATGTAATGTCCCCCACCTCTTAGAGAGGTGATGAGGAGACTCAGTGGCCTGGGCACCCCCACTAGGTCATAGCCTCACACTGAAGGGGGGAAAGTCAATAAGTTAAAAGTTATATTTTTAAGTTGACTTAAGAAAGGAAAAGGATAAAGGAGTAAAAGATAACTCAACAGAAGAATAGAAGATTAACCCTGGGAGTTAACCTAACTCAACAGAGAATTTTAAGTTGAATTACGAAAGGAAAAGGATAAAGGAGTAAAGATAACTCAACAAAAGAATAAAAAATTAACCCTGGTAGTTAACCTAACTCAATGTGAGAATTAGGCAGCATAAGTAAGAGGCCAGGTGCACCCATACTCATTCGTTTTGATTAGCATTGGCCATTGCTCTTGAGCATTCTGCTTGGGGGTTTTGGTCAAGATAAACCTTTTGTGAGCAACAGATATCCACTCACCTCTTGTTCTGTCAGCTTGGTCTCCGAGATGAAAGACTCCTCCACACCATTCTAGTCTCAGCCCCATCTCCATCTAGCCTGCATGTGATAGACTCATCACTTTGAGGGATTCTCCTTCGAGGGCTATCATCATTCAAGCATTTGTTCAGCAGATTAGGATCGCCTTTGACATAGGGATGTCCTATGATTCAAAGAAAACTGCATCTAGAGATTTGTTTCCTAGAGATCCCAGCCTGCAAACTTCTCCCACCTGGATTCTCATAGCCCGATTATTCTTGAGAGTTTCAGACTGAGGTCTCTCACTGTGGCCAAACTCAGCAGGTTTCAAATGCCACGTGCCACCATTCAAGTGGAGATTTCAGATCTACAGAGATTGAGAGGGATCTGGGAGATTCGGCCACCCTCGGTTGTCCTTACCATCACCCGATCTATATTTTGGGAGAGCTTCAGATCATTTGGAGACTCCTCCTTCATCAGTGTCGAACCATCTAGGGTTTCAGCCATCTAGTAAGCACCATCGCTGGAGATTTGTGATCTACAAAGATTAGAGAGGGATCTGGAGACTGCACTGAAGGTTCTACCATCTGATTCACCGGTTGGGCATCTTTCTCGAGGTGATTAGATATCTGGCACTAGGGACTAATTATTGAGGGCCAGATTCTGAAGGTGGATGTGGTACCTCCAAAATGGAGGCTGAACATTAGTAATGCTCCCGGGATCTCATTGATTTTTAAGTCTTCATTGTATGTTCACCTTTGGAGGCTTATTTTGTAATTGTTGGGAGTATTTTGTATACCATATCTACGTTTTTCTGTAATGTAATTATCTCAGTGGTTATGCCATGCATCGCCATTCATTGTATTAGATCTTGTTATCATTTATAATAAAGGTATATCAGATCTTTGTTGTTCTTCACATATTGAAATATATTGTGACATCCATGTTTGATGACCTGTATGCACTAATAACTCAATACAATTAGTAGTAGTTAGTGATTCCAAGAAAGAATTGGCTTGGCATCATGTTGGCATTGAGCCTTGATCCTCCAAACCCGTGCAGATCAAGTGCATGCGGAAGTACAGGGGAATTGTTATGGCCTGAGGAAGAAAACAAATGAAAACAAAGGCGTAAAATAGAAGGGTCAGAGATGACCATGAGCCTCTTGTGGGATTGGCTCTCTTAACTCCTAATCTTGACAAGTTCCATTAAAACATGAACCACACTGTAGTGCTAATATTGGTCCGACAACTGGATGAGTATCGTGAAACCAACAGGTAGGATAGGCCGAAATCTCTAAAACCTGAAGAAAGTTGATGAGAATTCATTAAAATGAATGAGGAACCAAACTAGGATAGAATCGACCTTTCCTGCTGATGTAAGTAACCCATCGAGGCAAAAGATCCCCGATATCGTGCATGGGAATAAGGAGGTTGGAGGTCCCAGTGGAACCTAAGGAGGAAGTCCGATATAACCTGGAGAAAGCACTGGGATTCGAAGAAAGTCTTGGAGGTGGCACGCTCCATGGGCAGACAAGTAGATTCAATTGCAGTTATAATGTACAAGAATGTTCACAGATGAACTTCTAGGCTAACACTCAGGTAGCAGAGCTAATCCGAGACCATACATGCCCACATTTATGATGAGAAAGGGCAAAGATGAATGTGTTGAAGATTTTGTATACAATTAGTCAGAGTACTCAGTGGAATACTAAATTTTGATATGAAAGTTCAAAAGACGATGTCCCTAGACTGCATTGTCAATCCTTCAAAGTTCACGCCTAGAATGAACTATTGTAAGTGCCTTTGAGTTTGAGCAAAGGGCGAAGATGTAGGTCCCACTTTGAGGTAATGGCTAAGTACGATGCAAGACAAGCATGGGTGGCTGGATACTTACTCAGCCTAACCTCCTGTTGAGAGAGATGGAGGCCATCAAGTTTGCCATCATACTTTGGATGTCAAGGCTCATGGACCAGGTACCATATGGCTCACCATACCTCTGCCACAACCAGACAGTATCCATATGGTCTACTCAGAGGCCTATTGATAGACGGATCTAGAGATCCCGAAAGGCCAGCATTTATAGAGCTCACCCAACTCAAGCAAACAGTACGACTGAGGCAGGCATTGATGAGTTCCAGAGGTTGGCAAAGGATGGTGCAGATATGTCCCCAACTAGGCTCAAGATGCTCTTTTGCTGCATGATTGATGCAACCCTTCAAGGGTTGGGTTAGGGCCTTCAAGCCTACCAGCGTATAGGAATCCATTTGGAAGACAAGGATTCTGGGTCCAGCTGAACCAAAATTCATACCTGCAATATGTCAATGGTGGAAGAGATCAAAGGCCTCCAATAAACTAGTGAGGACATGGTCTCTTGGTTATGACGGGTCGTAAGGTAATAGATGACAACACTGTGTGAGGGAATCGAAGGAAGCACCCCCTACTTCATTACGCAAGGAGCTGCGAACTTCGCCATGCATGGACGAGACAGTACATTACATTGAGGCCGTACTGATGATGAAGAAGAGGATGAGTATGGTTAGATACAAAACACTGAGGCCGAAACTGCATAGATAGGAGAAGAGGAGGTTCCAGACCAATCGCAAGCGGTTGAGAGAAGGCTACGCTGGCATTCATCGGGTACTTAAGTTCAACACCTTCGTGATGAGAGGGATCTACAGGGATAGAGAGTTTTGGTTTGATTGATGGAGGAGCTTCCACAATTTCATTGATGCAAAGATTGTTCTAAGAGGAGGCACATACCTACAGTAGAGTCTGAAGGATTCAAAGTGGAGGTAGCAGTGGTAGTACTATGCCCTGTAATGTAGACATATTACTGTGCATGAACTCACCTTGGGAAGGCATGAGTTAGTTCAGATGTGTATGTGATGGATCTTAACAATACCAACATCATCCCATTTTAGGGTGCAAAGGGTTCCAAAGACTTTAGGACACATCACCACAAATTACAAGACCATGGAAATGTCCTTGTGGAGGAAGGAGGACGAAGGTTGTGCTCAGAGGCATGACAAGTAACTCCGCCAGAGTGGTCACGCCAAGAGGATGGAAGCCATCTCCTCGTATAAAGAAATTGTATGTGCAAATGAATGTAAGGTCTCAACAGCTGGGTGCGGATGAGAAGGGAAAGGTGCATTACACACCAGAGATCAAAGAATCCTTGACAAGCACCCTAAAGTGTTTGGGCCGATTCCTACAAGTGTGCCACCGTGATAGGGTTCGGGAGCACATCATTGAGCTGGTAGTTGCGGGATAATTACATCACCACACCCTATAGTTATCCCAAGAAGTATAAATATGAGATAGAAGGCCATCAAGGAGCTTATATACATGGGACACATCGCACTGTTCCGCTTCCATTTGCTTAGTAGTCTTGGTGAAGAAGAAGGATGTAACGATGAGAATGCATTGACTGGCTTTGAATAAAAGATGATCAAAAATAGGTGCCCCATACCCATGATTGATGAGTTGCTGGATGAGCTACATGGAGCTATATATTTCATGTAAAAATTGATCTTCACTGGGCTACTTCATCATCAAATCAAGATGAGGGAGGAGGACATCTCAAAAATGTCCTTTAGGTGTCATCGCCATTACAAGCTTTTGGTGATGCCCTCATTAACCAATGCCCCAAAATTACTTCACCTTTGCATGAACCAAGGTGTTCAAATAAACAAATGAGGAAACACTTGCCTTCAGTATTCTTGATGATCTGCTCATTTACAAGAAGACCCGAGGAACACCTTCGATGTGGACTAAATCCAATCATGGAAGAATACCACTATACGCCAAGGAATCCAAGGCGTGAGTTTGACAGAAGCGTTTTACTTGGGACACATCATAGGGGCAAAAGGTACTGTACACCAGAGAAAATAACACCCATTAGGAATGGCCTATATTCAAAACACTCACGTTAACCCAGGGATCCCTCGGCCTATGCGCAATACATACTATAGGAATTTGTCAAAGGGTTTTCTCAAACTGTGCACACCCTTGACTGACCCGACCAAAAAAGGGTCCTTCAAATGGAATGATGAGGCCAAATTCACAATGGTGAAAATGAAAGAGGTCATGAGCACCCGCCCAATTCTAGCTCTTCCTGATTTCTGCATAGCTCTCAATTTTGGAGCGGATACGGGGTATAGGGGCCGTGTTGATGCAGAACTTGCACCTCCTTGCCTATGAAAGCATGAAACTCAAGGGTCCTGAACTATTTTACATCATTTACGACAAAGAAAGGTTGGTTATCATGCACTAGCCAAATTCGTGAAATATTTTGCAGGTGCAAGGTTTGTGGTCAAATCACCATACTAGTCTAAATATCTATTGAAGCGTAATAGATTTGAACGAAAGACAAAGAAAATGGGTAAGCAAAATACAAGCCACGAATTTGATACTGAATTCACAAAGGAAAGAAATAACGTAGCGTTGAATGGCGTATCATTCTAGAAGGCCATCCATTTTTCCATGTCCGGTATGTCAATAAACTGGAAGGAACACTTGATAGTGGAATATGCTAAGGATCAGTTCACTTGTCAACCATTGGATGGGAAAATACAGGATGAGAACTTCATGGTCATAAATGACCTCATCTACAAAGGTCGGATATTTTAGTCTCGATCATCTCCTCAAAGCCAGATCTTGTACGTAATATTGCACCCACCAAGAAAGGTGGCATCGTGGCATCAATAAGCATTACAGTGAGAGAAAGGTTTGGCATGGAAGCAGCCTCAAGGAAGATGTGATGAATCATGTCAAAGAATGCACTACATGCCAAGAAACAAGGATGAACACACACACACCCTAGAGATCGAAGCAGGGCAAATTTCTACTCATTCCAGAGCAATAAGTGGGAGATATCCATGGATTTCATCACCGGGTTGCCCAGAGCAATGTGGAAAGATTGCATTTTCAGTGGTGGTACGTGCTGTCGGCTTGCACACTTTTTTTTTCCTATATTTACAGTGGTCAATTATTTTTCAGAGGTGTTACTCATGGCCTACCCAAAACCATCATCAGTGATAGGGATAGTAGGTTTATGAGCACCTTTTGGTAGGAATTATTTAGTTTGGTAGGTACGGCCTTAACCCCCAGTGCTAGCTATCATCCTCAAACGGAAGGGTAGACCCAGATAGTCAACAAATGGGCGGAAGGTTACCTCAAAACTACGTAGCAGGACAACAAAAGCATGTAACGATGGACATATTTGGGAGAATATTGCTACAACACCACCCAACATATGTCCATTGGCATGTCAAACTTCTCCAGAGCTTTATATAGCCATGATCCGTTATCATTTGTGGAGATTTCATATGGTGAGAGTGTAATAATGATGGTACAGGATTGATACAACAAAGCCAATATACATTCTCGTGGAATTCAGAGTTGATCATTTACAGGGCAAAACTAGCAAAAGGTCCAAGCTGCTACGAGTTGATCTGTAATTTGAGGTTGGTGATTTAGTCTATTGAGGTTGCAAACATACAGGCAAGCCTCCATTAAAAAAAAGCGAAGTAGAGAAACTGTAGCCATGTTTCTTTAGACCTTACAGAGTCAACAGAAGGATATGGGCAGTAGCTTATGAGCTAGAACTTCCAGAAAATCCACAACGCTTCCATGTCTCGCTCTCAAGAAAGCCCTCTGTCATGTCAGCCTATTGAGGCATTGCCATCACTTCCTCGGATGAGGAGGTGACACTTTGTCGATGATTCCAGAGAGGTGTTAGTCCGGTGAGAGGCCTGGGTTCAAGCATCAAGGAGTATCTGACCGTGGAAGATACTCCATTGAGGATGCCACTTGGGAGCGTGAAGATGCCATGGGTTAGAGAAGTGAGCTCTGGGGCTGAGGACAATCACTTCTGCCAGGAGATCAATTTCGTCCCCCACCTCCCAGAGAGGTGATGAGGAGACTCAAGGGCCTGGGCAATTTCTACTAGTCTGTAGTCCACATTGAAGGTTAATAAGTTAAAAGTTATCTCTTTAAGTTGGACTCTAAGAAAGGAAAAGGATAAAGGAGCAGCAATCCCAATCAAGAATAGAAGATTAACCTCCTGGATTTAATCAACTCAAACAGAGAATTTAGAAGGAAAAGTGCATAAGCAGAGGTCAGTGTTCTATTACCATTCCGTTTTGATTAGCATTGGCTATTACCTGAGCATCCAATGGGGTTTTTTTGTACAAAACCCTCAGAGCAACTCACAGAATATCCACTACCTTGTTCCACATCTGGCCCTTCTGCAGGATGAAAGACTCTCCACACTATCTAGTAATGTACCATCTCCTAAGAGGTAGCACTCTAAGGGGCAGGACCATTAGTTGGAGGGATTTTCTAGAGGGGTATCAACATTCTACATTTGTCTACAGATTGGGATGCCTTGGAACCATAGGGGACATCTCAAGTAGATTCAAGAAACCCCATTCAGAGATCTCTTTTGAGATCTCTGATCCCTAAACTTCTCCCTGTCAGTGATTCCTCATAGCCCTGACTATATTCTTGGGAGGAGTTTATCATTTGGAGGCTCTCCTTCATCTGGGGTATTCTAGAACCCTCTGCCTAGGGTTCTCACTATCCAAGACCATTCAAAGGGGATTTCATTACATTCATGAGATCGAGAGGATCTTGAAGACTGCACTGGGTCATTTTTACCATCACCCGACTCCTATATTCTTGGAGAGTTTCAGATCATTTGGAGACCTCCTTCATCAGGGCCGAACCAGCTAGGGTTTCAGTCATCTAGTGGGGCACACCATTCAGTGGAGATTTCAGATCTACAGAGATTGAGAGGGATCTTGGAGATTAGGGCACCTGGGTTGTTCTTACCATCACCCGATCTACTATTTGGCATCTTTCTAGAGGTGATTAGACATCTTTGGCACTAGGGCCGAATTATTGAGGGCTTCAACATTATAGCAGGACGTGGCACCTTCCAGCTTGGAGGTTGAACATTAGTACGGCTCAGATCTGCTTGATTAAGTCTTCATTGTATATCCAGCCTTTGGAGGCTTATTTTGTATTGTTGGGAGTATTTTGTAGGAGCTCATATCTATTGCTTGTACGATCATCTGAGGGTTATGCCAGATCGGCCATCTATTGTATTGATCTTACATTGCTCATAATAAAAAGGTCAGATCTTTTCTTGTGCTTCTACATCTTGAATATATTGTGATATCCATGTGTTGATGAATCTTGTATGCACTTAATAAATCAATAAATTAGTAGTAGTTAGTGATTCCAAGAAAGAATTTGGCTTGGGATCATTACATCTTAAGTCTAAATTAGTGAAATAAGTTGCATTTTTAAATTTATCTAAAAAATCATCAATACGAGGAAGAGAGTAACAGTTCTTCACCATAATTTTGTTCAATGCCTTGAAATCCACACACATTCTCCCTGTACCATCTTTCTTTGGTACCATCACAATGGGTGATCTGCATGGAAAAGTACTTGGTCAAATGACTCCTTTCTCAAGCAGCTCCTAAACTTGCTTCTTTATTTCTTCATTCTCAAGCACATATAACCTATACATGCCAATGTTAGGAAGAGGTGCATCTTGTTACAGTTAAATATCATGGTGTATCTCTCTCCTTGGAGGTAATCCTGGTGGTTCCTAAAACACTTCATCATATTTAGAAATAATATTAACTAATTCATCTTTATGTTTAGGATCACACCCTTTGAAATATTTGGATTTATCATCATCCTTAGCATTTACAATCACGAGTAGAAAATTCTTTCTTGCATTTACAAGCCTTTTCATTTGTCCTGCAGTAACAAGATACAAGTTAGTCCTCTCATGATGGGATATTACATTATTCTCAATCCCATTATTTGTAACATGATACTTGCTCTCTTCCATGTAGAACATAGCTTTCATGTCATATAAATAAAGGCCTTCCATAACAATTCCACAAATATAAATTGATACAACATCTAATTCTACCTCATCTATGAACTTAGAGGTGATTGCAAATCTGATCTTGCATTGTTTAGATACATGTAACTTAGCATCTTCACATACCCATATTAAAGGATATAGTTTTGGATGAGGCTTAGTTTCAAGTCCCAATGTTTTAACAATTTCTTCAAAAAAGAGATTAGCTTGTGAACCACTATCAAAGAGTGTATCATTCTTAGTATGTTTTGAGATGACTCTAATATGGAATAGCTCACTTATTTTCCTTTCATCATGCATAGTTTCAGATTTTAAAGAACAAGTATTAGAACTAGTAGAAGAATGTGCACCATGTATTCCCATGGCCATGATCTTGGTTTCATCACCCAAATCTAATACAAGATCCTATTATATTATAGATGTAGTTTTCTTATTACCCTTCTTATTTTTGAACCTCTTTGGTCTTAGTTCTAGATGGAGTTTCCAACATTGAGCCTCAATATGTCCTTCCTTTTCACAAAGCAAACATGAAGGTTTGTCATCTTCTTTCATCATTATGGTTATTCATTTCATTTTACCATTTCCTTTGTGCTTTCCTTCAACTGGTTGAAATAACTTCTTTGGTAAGTTATCCTTGACATTCTTTCCCCTTGACTCAATATGAATGGCTTGGACAGAAACTTCATCAATATTAGTTGGATTAAACACAATAATAGTATGTCTCAAATAACTATGCAACTTGTTAATATACTTTAAAATAGTTTCTTATGTATAAATATGAATGCCCAATGTCAATGTATCCTTTCTAAACTCTTGAGTATGGTCTTGCACATTTTGTCCTCTATTTTTCCTTAGATTCTATTAATCCATTATTGCTTGTTTCATATACCCTAAAGGATAAAATTTCTTCTTTAATGTAGTTTTGAATTCGTACCAGAAAAATATAATTTTACCTTTCTTAAGGAGATCTTGATTCTTACTCTCCCACCATATTAGTGTTATGCCTTCCAGTCAGAGAGTAGCTAGATTGACCTTTTCTTTTTTGTCCACAATTTTTTGAACCCTGCAATATACTTCAATTTGGTTGATCCAATTTCTCTACATTAAGCTCTCCATTATGCATTGGAAAATCAAATTTCATGTCTAATTTCAATGTAGGCAAATTAAAATCAACTTTTGTTGGTTGTTTTTTTCTGTGGAATTGAAGAGGAACTTGAACTTGAAGGAGAGGATAGAGATGGAGGATTTTTAGGAGGGTCACTACCTCATCCTTCTCATTTACCTTGGCTTGGGCCTTCTTCTTTCTTCTTTCGCTCCTTATATAATTCCTCCACCATGGTTTTCATCTGCAAAAGGGCTTGTCGAAACATCACTTTAGATTTGAAGGGGTTTTCTTCCCTTAGATCTTCTATTTCTTTCCTTTGGAATGCACGTCTTGAACCTATCTCAGGATTATACTCTTCAAGCGAACCTTCTCCCCACTTGAGCTTAGACCTAGTTAGTATTCAACACCAACACTTGTGCAAATCCAAATTATTATAACCATGATCAATGGCTGTAATACCAAACATGATCTGAAATTAGTGCTAAAGGATTCATTGACTAATTCAAATTCTATTACAGGCTTCTCAATTTCCCACAATTTTGTGAAAACTGCTTAATTAATTAAAAATCAACATTTAAAGACTAATATTTAAAACAAGAACTATGAAATAACACAAGAAACACTCAAAAAATTGATAATGGAATTCAACCATATGGGTTATGTCTCTGGTCCACTTCAATTGGTGATCTAATCCGTTAAAAAGGATTCAAGTACATCATTTCACGTTTTACATCAATTAATTGCCTTCAATTTGCAAAAACTCGGCTTCTTCCTAAAATAAATGGATATAGGCTTTCCTACTCTCCCTTCTTCCTTCGAAGAGGACTTCAGCTAAGATGAAGGAAATGAATAGTATAAGGGCCCCAACATACCAAGTAATTGTCGATTTGATATACATATCTTAGACGAATTCAATATTAAAATTAATCAAATCAAAGCTCCTCTATGTGTATATGCCAAGTCGGGGTTCGATCCTCCCTCTTTTAAACCCTTGTGGGGACCTATATCACCAACGAGGAGATAAATTTGCAATATTTTCCTCTACAATCTTGTCCTCCATCAACAATTATATATATATATATATATATATATATATATATATATAGATATAGATATAAGGTCTCTAGATTTCGAGAATCAATTCAATAGAACACTGAAATAGCCAATCAACAGTGGTATTATTGATGTGATCCTGCACTTTCTTTATCACTCATCCTCTTCTTCAACTTGATATATGCTCTGTGGGATTTTGTTAACAGATTGGTTGGGGTTATTCAACTCTATATAATTGGCCTCCTTGTGTAAACTTTTAATCACAACGAAATGAAATTCTCAAATATATAAAGAGCCATTATATGTACAAGTAAATAAACCATTAATTTGTGTACATTACATCAAATCTTTCAAGTATATATGTTATTTTAAATTGCAATGCAGCTATGAACAATCTGAAAACTAACAATATTTTTTAAAAATATAAAGAATTATTTTAAGATTACTCTATCCTTCATATAAAACTATTATCTTAACATGATTAAATGTGTACAAACTCTATTATAATTGTGATATAACTCCCATTGAACATATGGTAACTTATTGGAGCCACGTTGGAAATAGTTTACTCCACTATATAGTGTTAATAATTCTAGATCGAACTACAAAAACACTAGACATTGCAACATTGATTAAAATATTTTGTCATCATCAACTTACACAACCTAGTGGAAGAGGTTGTCATGACTTCATTCTTATTC
>SNQJ01S0196782.1:0-17363 GCA_010110895.2 Picea sitchensis
ATAGTCTGTTCTCCCAACCGTGATGATGGGTTCATTACAAAAAATAACAAGTATTTAAAGACCACAGGGTAAGACATCCCTGTGGGAATTATCAACCACTGTTTACAAAAAATCTGGGAATAATATCCCAAGTCTCTATTCCTCACTAAAGCTAACAACCTATAACAAAACTATATCATAAAAGTATCTCCTAAACTGCCACAGCATGTCCAATTTTCCATTGAAATTCGTAGGTACTTGAAGGTGGACAAGAATAGACAAGTTTAGATAATGTTTTATTTGTAAAATTAACAAAAATCTAAATTTTAAGACTAGCTATAGAATCTCACGATTCTGTAGCTGGTCTAATTTGAAAACAGAACTGTTTTAAATCAATCCAAAACCAAAAAAAATATATTCAAACTATTAAGCAAATATTTGATTACTAATTGAAAACAAAACAAATCGTTTCAACCAAAACTTCTATGCTAATTGAGAGCAAACAAAATCGTGTTTGAATCTATTTCAATCGAAACTGACCCTAAACGAATATCAAGCAAATCTCTGGTAAAAATTCAATATAGACATAATATATCAATCCAACACCCAACAAAATCATTTAAATCCAAACTAACAGAGCCATATCAAATCTGAATTTGAATTCATCACATTATACAAACGACTATGCTAATTCATACGTACAGAATCATTTCAGAATCAAACCAAAAGAAATGAATTGAACTAATTCAGGGCCGACTAATGCTAAATCGTATCAATCAAAACATAGCTGTGTCCGATTTTAACAAACAAATATTTTGTACAGATCGAATGCAATCATAATCCAAATCGAAAATATTCATTCAAAACAAAACAAAATCATTTTTGGTAAATCGAAGTCAACATGATTGTTTTCGATCTATTAAAAACAAACAGAACTAATCGAAAGCAAACCCAATCGACTACCCTAATTCAAATGTACAGAATTGTTTCAAAAGAAAACCAAACAGAATCGAAAACAAATAAATCGTTTATACTAATCTGAGAACAATAAAATCACATTAACCAAATCATAGCTGTGTCTGAGTTTAGCAAACAAATCTTCTGTACATGATTCATAATGAAATCATTTTGGTAATTTGAAAATAACAGAATTGTTTTAAAACGAACAGAAGTAATTGAAAGCAAACCCAATCGGTTATATTAATTCAAACCAATTCATAAAACAAAATCGATATTGAAATACATACCTGGGTAGTAAGAAAATGATTCGATCATGATAACTTTGAATTAACAAAGGCCGTTGTTGCCTCAACATTTCTGAAGACAATTGAACCAGTGGTTTTTTGTTTCTTTTCGTTGGCTTGTAGCCTGTCGTTCTCCTTTGAAAACACTATCACTCGTTCCTCTAATGATTTGATCTTAGATTGCAATAGGGGAACATCGGTGTAATAGCGTTCAAGCCAAGAATTACATTGAATACACGGTGGTTGATTGGGTTTTGGCATCACAGGCGAGGGTTCTTTCAAGTTACCATGGGTGTCACTGTGAAGCTTAATTCCCAGAAATTTAGGATCGTTTTTGAGGCACGGAGGTAAGTTGGAGACATAGTCATAGGGTTCTGTAGAGCAGAGGCCATGAGAGTAGGAGTATTCCTCGGCTAGGAAACGTTCGATCTCCGAGTCTGAATCCTCGCTCAAGACGATAGGATTTTGATCATTACTCTGCTTGGGCTTGTTCCTAGCACATCTCGATATCCATCGTGCATTTTTCTTTCCCTTACTGTTGCCATGAATATCACCTTTGCCTTTCTTCCTCACAGGCCTCTTGACAGCCTTAGTATTGTCTTTAGCACACGGGTTGGCCATGGTATTGTGTAGGTCCATGTTGAGGAAATTCGAGGGTTTGACAGGGGGTAGAAGGGTAGGAGGTGGCATGGCTGGCACAACCAGGGTTTCAGTAACCACAGAATTATCCATTAGAAAACACTTGGGGGTGGCGAAACCATTCCTAGATTGGAAGGCTTGCCAACAGTCACCACTAAGGCTGAGATGATGAACGATAATGACTTTGATCAAGCAGTGATGGAAAAGGCTGCTATCAGCCTTCTCACGCTTGAATCGTTTGGACATATTGTATAGACTACGCAAAAGATAATGTGGCATATTAAGAGGGTAGCCTATAAAATTCATCAATAACCGAAGATGATATAGAAATACCAAGCCATAACGACCGTTGCAGGTCACAAACTGCTTAACAATTGCCAATAGATCGTGCCACCTGGGTTTGAGGGCAGTGATAGGAATACCTATATCACAGGTAACAATCTTCCTTGATGTGAATAGGAGTGGCCACGACACCTCGTCTACTTTGGAATTTTTAAACCACCTTTGCCCTGTAGCTGGTAGTCCTGTAGCTGAGCTTAGGAATTCCTCATTTAGCTCGAGTTGTATGTCTCTGACCTTAGCCCTGCACCCATCAAAGGTGAGGGCGAACTGTTGGGCAAACGAAAGGTTGAAACCTTCAAATCTTTGGATAAACACCAGCCAACCACTATTTTCCAAATCCTCACGCGCATTGTCGAATAGCACCAGAGTTTGGATACCATTTGGTTCTATGCGCACCACAGGTGCCATAGAGAAGAATACACAATGAGTAGGGTAAAAGGTCAAGGGTTTGGACAGGGTATACACCGGAACGATAGTTGACAAGCTCCCCCGAAAACCAACAGAGGTAACCCGGGGTAGAGGGCAGGCATTAATGCCTAAGTGTGTGAGGGTGGTGGAATGCAATAAACCCATGCAAAACAGTCATATCCAAATGTACAACCGATGACGCATATGGTGATTCAAATCACTATTGCAATGTGTTAAAAGTAATGCCATCCAAACAATTGATGAAAACTATGGTAAGTCGACCCAAATATTTGCACAAGCATAATGTTTGCATGGTTTTAAAATCAAAACAATGTTTCGAATAAGGATTTGAACATAAAACTTATACATTGTATGAAACTATTGAATTAAGGGTCTAATCACCATAACAATGTGTTGTCATGAACCCATTGAATTTGATCAAAAGAAATAGAACATCAAAGGCTATCAAATCAAGGACTCAATCATAATCATTAGAATATCATCACAGTCTCATAAAAATGAAATCATATTAACAACAAAAAAATGTCAAATGAGTAAAGGTTTTGGTGTCTTGCTAACTGTGTGACCATAATTAAATTAGAAGTGCAATGAACACATAGACAAGAGTGACCATAATAATCCAGTGACGATTTTAATGCCATTGACGTGACTTCGAAATCAAAGTTTTCATGTTTGCAGTCGTGAAAACGAGAACAAAAAGAAGGTGTGCAAATGCGCGAAATAATAGTGTTGTTTTATTCAGAGATTGCGATGAAAATCAAGGCTTCCAAAACACTTGTGTAGGTAGCTTATAAGGATAGGGTAAAAACATGAAATGGCTGCCAACAATGGTGACACACTGGTAGAAGGAGTTATTTCTGCCAAAAGAACAAATTCAGACTATGATAACAAGAATAATTCAAACTCAAAAACAACCAGAAAATTGTTTAAACATCATTATTAATCAAATATCCCAGCAGTGATTAAAGGATGAAAACTAATAACAGTCTTAAGACGAGCGAGCCACGATATTAAAGATAAAATCTCCAATACTGTTGACAGGGCCACTGCTGCCAGTAGGCATCCATAGCCTTGACAGGGTTTCCATTTAACCCACTCTGATATCCGTATCCTGCCAAGAAGTTCCAGATCAGAATAAAGGACATGTTAAGGTAAATAGGTTTCATATTTGCAAATTTCCATGTACCCGACATTGCTTCGCTGCCAGCGGACCTGTTCAATACCCCGACGAAGTTGTCTTGGCGTCATGCATGCATTTACCCGCTGCCAGCAGACCTGTTCAGCATCCCGACGGGTTTACAAGCACTTCCCACAACTCTTTTAATGATTTATTTTGTTTTTTAAAGATATATAGTTGAGCGGGGTGACGCTGAAAATTATGATATTTTAACATATTTTTTATAGACCTCAACAATTTTTTTTAGAACTGTCCTTCATTAAGATCCAGAGACGATTTGTTTACAAAACCAACCTTCTAAAGCAGGGGGACATCTTCTGAGTCATTCCCTTAAGGAACAGGGACAGCATAAGAAGATAATGGATGATCGTGACAGGATTTACTCATAGATCGAAATCAGTTAACTTCTTTCAAACAACAGTCTTTGCCAATACAAATGTAATTTCAGAAGTATATAATTGATGTTTACACAATTTTTTGGCAGTCATTTCCGTGAAAGAATTTTCCATTTTCTATGTCTGAATAGTTCAAAAATCAGGTATGCGTATTTCCAAAAACAAAAACTGATAAGCGCAAAGGAAAAAATCAAAACCAAAACAACAAAAGAAAAGAAAACAAAAGAAAAATATGTACACAGTATATACCAGGTTGTCATCAAGCGAAATATCTTTTTAGAGCTTGGCCATTCACCAGATAGGTGTCTGGCTGCCCCTCTAAACTTTGTAATCAGAAAGAGCTGGGACCCAATTTCTCAGCGATTAAAAACGGTCCAAGCCATAAGTTTTAAAATTTCATGTGCTCTCCCTTTCCCTCATGAGGTTTGTCCCATTTCAAGATAAGGTCACCTACTTCAAAGTTCCCATCAGAGGCAGAGTTGGCATCAAACCAGCTTTTAACCACTAGATGATGCTGATCTAACTTACGTTTAGCTTGAGCTCTTACCTCTTGTAGCTTCATTAAAGAATTAATTCGGTTTTCCAAAGGGGGACAGTCTTCCTCTTGTATTCTCTGTGATAGCTGTAGTGAGGGAAGAAGAATGTGTGGTGGCAGAATTGCTTCTCTACCATAGATGAGAAAAAAGGGAGAGTTACCTACAATAGATTTTGGTGTTACCCTATCAGCCCAAATTGCGTTTAACAGTGCATTATGCCAGTTTTTGTGATTTTCAGATACCGTTGTCTTGATGATTTTAATCAGATTCTTATTTGTTGATTCTGCCAATCCATTGCCCTGGGGATAATAGCTAGAAGAATACTTCAATTTAATTCCTTTTTCTAGAGATAACTCGCTCATCTCAAGAGACGAAAAGTAAGAAGTGTTATCGAATACTAAACAGTCAGGGATACCAAAACGAGTAATAATATTCGAATTTAAAAAGGCAATTACCTGGCTGGTATTCACAGTTCTTAATGCGGCAGCTTCAGACCACCTGGTAAATTAATCTGTGTCTGTTATGATAAACTTATGCTGCTGTGAGGATGGCAGATTGATTGGACCTATAATATCAATGCCCCACTGCTGAAAAGGGGAGTCTACTGAAACAGGCTGCAAAGGAAAGGCTGGTTTCTATAACCGCCCTGATGCTTTTTGACAAATGACACACTTGCGACACAAGGCATGGGTGTCCCTAAAAAGTGTGGACCAGTAATAACCGGCTCTCAAGACTTTATGGGAAGTGGTGTCACCACCAAAATTCCCACCATCTTCTCCTACATGCAACTCTAGTAAGACTTTTTCTACTTCGTCTTTCTCAAGACAGTGCATTAGTACGCCATCAAAATTTTGATGAAACAGAATACCATTAACCAAATGAAAGGAGGTAGAATTTAATCTTAACGCTCTTCTTTTAGTGGGATCTAGGTGACGGGGGGCTGACCCATGTTCAAGACAGAATTTTATATCGTCATACCACAGACTGACAGAGTTTTGTGCACAACAGATTGCATTTTGATTGTGTTGTCCTAGGTTTGACATATCGTTTTCTTCTTGCTGTCCTGCTGCTGAATTAGAAACTAACTTGCATAACCCTTGGCCTCTCACTATCTGAGCTGGGGTAATTTCTATGTCATACTCCTGTAAGGAGGTAACCCAGTTAGCCCTCTTTTCACCTAACTCTTTCTGCACTAACAGATTCCTGACGGCTGGGTAGGGGACAATAATTTTCGTCCTAGATTTCAAAAGATAAGACTGTAAGTGTTTGACTGCTTTGAAAACAACGTAGGCTTGCTGATCAACCGTTGGGTAATTAAGTTCCGTGCCTTTGAAATCATAGCTCATAAAGGAAATGGGTACTTCATTGTTTTCAACGTTCTTTTGAGTTAGGACTGCAGCGTAGGAGCGGTCAGAAGCAAAAGTGTAGAGCGTGAAGTCTTGCGAAAAGTTGGGGCTCATGAGAGAAGGAGCGTCTATTATGGCCTTTTTTATTGCATTAAAATCTTGATTTTCTAAGGGTCCCCAATGATATTGTGTGTCTTTCTTAATTAAATTCTGTAAAGGTCTGACCATTTTAGAGAAACTGGGGACGAATCTCCTGACGAAGTTTATCTGGCCTAAGAAAGACTGCATAGAATTTTTGGATGTAGGAGGGGGAAGTTTCGAGATGACTTGAGTCCTTTCAGGGTCGATAATCATCCCTTTGCTTGACACAATGAACCCGAAGAGTTTACCTTGTTCCACTGTGAAGATGGATTTTTTAGGATTTAAGGAAATGTCGTATTTACGACATCGCTATAGAACAACTCTTAAATGAGCTAGATGATCGGTTTTGTTTTTTGAAAATACAGTAACATCATCTAAGTAAACTACGATGGATTGATTGATTAATCCTCTAAAAGAGATGTCCATCGCTCTCTGGAAAGTGGCATCGGCATTAATCAGTCCAAAGGGCATTTTCCTATAAGCGTAGGTGCCCCATGGAGTGCGGAAGGTAGTTTTAAGTTAGTCTGGAGGAGACATCGGGACTTGGTTGTACCTTGAGAAACCATCCAATAAGGATAGCCTCTCAGAACCATATACCTATTGAAGGATCTGTTCCATGGGTGGGACAGGGTAGTTGTCTTTATCAGACGCTCTATTAAGGTTTCGAAAATCGACGCATAGTCAGATTTCCCCACTTTTCTTCCGGACAGGGACAAGGTTAGAAACCCATTGAGTGTGCCTAACTGGGAAAATTATCTTAGTATTCAGGAGTTTTTTTTATTCTTTTTTGACAGTCGGTTCGAGCTTAGGATGCATTTTTCTTAATTTTTGTTGAAAGGGTAAGGTTTGGGGTTTCATAGGAATGACGTGTTGTATGATGTTAGGGTCAAAAGTTTTAAGGTCATCATACGTCCATGCAAAAACATATTTAAATTATTTAAACAATTTAATAAATGCATATTTTTCTTGTTCAGAACACCCCACCCCTAAATTAATGCACTGCGGATTGTCATTAGTTCCTAAGTTTACTTTTTCATATGATAAAGAGGAACTATTGGTTTTACAGTTGACCGATTTTTTGAATTTATCTTGAAGATCGTAAAATTTCTCTAATCTAACTACAGACTTAGGGATCAAATTTACCATGTCCGATGAAGATTCAGGAGTTCTCAGATCTGGTATTACCATGAAATCGCGCAAATTGTCGTCGTGAGTGCATTCGTCGATCACTGCACCTTGAAAAGTTTCTTCCATATGCAGGAAGCTAATAATCTGCTAATCGTCGTCGAAAACTCTCCAATTCGTGATGTTGTCGGGAACAGATGGCCTGAACAACAGTTCGACGGAGAATGCATTCGGAGACAAGCCTTCTGCAGGGAAGAGTTTGGAACCTACGTTAGCTAATAGATCGGCTTCAGAATTATTCAATCTAGGAATAGAATTTATATTGAAAGCATAAAATTTATTCATTAAATTCCATACCTCGGATTGGTAGCTTCTAAGATACAGAGACAGACAGTGGATATAATCTCTTACCTGTCTTACCACGATTTCGGAATCGCCAAAGACAATCAAGTTTTGAATGTTCATATCTAAAGCTTTTCTGAGGCCCTACAGTAAAGACTCATATTCTGCTGTGTTATTAGTACATTAAAATTCTAACCTACATGCAATCAAGGTTTTGTTACTTGAGGGATCAATAATAACGCAGCCTGCACCAGCTCCTTCTTTGGACTTTGAACCGTCAAAATAAAGATACCAAATTTGATTTTTATCGGGTGCATGAGACCGTTGTGTAGAAGCTGCTGGCTGCACATATGCTACAATCTCGGACTTCTGTTCTGGATTGGTGATAGCTGAAGTCTCGGCCATGAAATTGCCGAAAAATGTATCCATCCCTTTTATTTCGGGTGAATTGGTAGAAGGTGTAAATGGTTTGTTGGGATCATTCAAATCTGTGACCGTGAACTTAAGGTAGTGTTCATGATTTACCTTGATTTTGTTAGGCTTGCCATTCTCTGGAAGCTACAGGTGAGACCAATCTGTCGTGAAATAGCCGTGTAGCTGCTCTGACTAGTCCCTGCTTAAAAACAGACCATACACTTCTGGAATATCCACAAAAATAATATCAATAACTTGATGAACTTTGGGGTTAGACGATAATCTTATAAGCACATTCCTTAATTCGCCTATGAATTTTACACTAGTTCGATCAAGTTGGATGATTTTTAAAGTGGATGGTTCAACTTCAGCATTAATCTTCTGAGACACAGACCATGGCATCACATTGGATGATGCTCCTGAGTCTACCATACAATTGTGCATGTTTCTATTAAAGATTTCGAAAGTTAACAAAAATGGAGGTACATTTCTGCGAGTACTAAGGGTGGTAGTTTGTGGCTTTTTACTCGCAGTTTCTAAAGCTAATTTATCTACATTTGTTACATTATTTACAGGAAGGCTTCCTTTATCGTGAGGATCAAGATTATTCTTAGCGGAAGTCTTCGGAGGAACTTTGTTCTGAACAACCTTGTTTGAATTACCATTTTTTCTATTCTCTGCGATGTTCTGTAACATTTTTTGTAGCAAAAATGGAAATTTTAATAACTCATAAACATAAATGTTAGCCCTTAAATTTTTAAGATCTTCAACTAAATCATAATCTAAGTTGGGGTTTACATGAATCTGTTTAGTCTCATCTGGTTTAGATTGCTTTGGGGGCAAAGTCGTAGTGTTCTCGGAAGAAGGTTTGTTTGTTGTCTTACTCCTAGTATTGTAGGGATGGACTGTTTCGAAGTTAGCTTGAAAAATGCTATCCGAGAAGTGTCCAAAAATGTTCGAAGAAGATTATTCTTCTTGAACTGTCTCTTGTTCAACTGCCTCCTCAGGAATCTTAGGAGGCATCAAGTTATCCTGGGCTTCTAGAATTGTTTGAAGGGCGTATTGCAGACGTTCTAGATTAAGGCCCTCGGTAGTAGGATTAGGTTGGTTGGTGGGAAAAGGCTTCCTGAATGGGGGTTTGTAGGGCCCTTTGCTTGAATAAGCTTCTTCGGCTGTCCTTTTCAAATATATAACTTGATTTGACAGTTTTTGAATGACTTTGGTTAAGTTTTCTAAATCAGAGCTTTCAGGTTGTGTTTTACTTTGAGTAGGTCTAGGGAGGATTTCAATCTTCTTTTTGGAAGATAAACTAGTTTCTGTTTCGTTGCTAGTAGTGTCTTTTAAACTAAGCATGTCTTTTTCAATCTCGCTGGCCTCTTCGAAGGCCTCTAACAACGTGGCTTTCTTAGATCGTTTAACCCAAATGGCTATACTTTGATACAAGGCTTTAGTATAGTATGCTATGATAAGATTCTCAACAGGCATCGAATCCGTAGGGATTCGGTTCTTAAGTGTTAAGAATATTTGATTAAAGTCTTTAATTTTCTCTTTTGGGTTCATTCTTAAGCTAGAAAGATCCATAAATAGAACTTCTGGAGACTTATCGTCTCCAAACTTTTCCAGAAAGCAGGATTCAAACTTCTCCCAAGACACGATGGTATGGGGTTGTTGGGAAAAGTACCATGTAGATGCATTGCCCTCAAAAGTATAGGGGAACAACCTACAGACTACGTCTTCGTGCTCGACATTGCGGAGTCTAATTGCTAACATAAACTTTTTAATGTGATCTTCTGCGATCTGTTTAGAGTCAGGGTCAAACTTGGGGAGCCACTTCTCCAGATGTTTGGGTAAGGGATGCTGAGCCCAAGGTACAACTACTGCATCCTGGTCGAGCCAAGGTCTGGTAGGATTGTTCTGGTTGGCCATTTGTGTAGGCGGTGTGGAAGGCTGAGAAGGGGAACTGCCTTCGTCAGAAGAGTCTTCACCAGAAGAAGAAGGAGATGATGGAGGTGGTGAGGGTGGTATTCCAGATCCTCCTGTAGAAGGAGTGAGGATTGGATCTGTAGGGTTCAAAGTGAGGTTGGTGCCTCTGAGTTGTTCTTTGATATTAGATAAATCTAAAGGTTGGTCCAAAGGTCGATTTGGTTGCCTCAAACGGGCGAAGGCACTATGTGTTATTAAAAGAGATTGGCGGACAATCTCTTGTATGTCACCACCTATACAATTTGGGGTTGTTGGTTCAACTGTGATCCGTAGATCATCGTTTGATGTGATCCGTAGATCATCGTTTGATGTGGTTGTTGTTTGAGGGGGGATGTTCTTGCTTGAATGACTTCTTGTCACTATAGGTGAGCGGTTGGGTGGTGGAGGAGTCTTACGACCGCCTCGTGCCATTAATAAGTTTTAGGCCCTCCTTCTAGCGCCATTTGTTGACGGGCGAAAATGAACGCTCGTCAACTGGAGAAGTGGATCCAGTCCGGGGTTGTCTAAATAACCCAAGCCATTTGGGATGATCCACCCCGACAGGTTTAGCGGCTCCGTTGGCCGATCTAAGTCCTAGAAAAACGAAAGAAAACTAACTAAAGAAACTAATCTAAATGAAAACAACAATTAAAGCAAACTAATAAACAAATCTGAAATAAATATATATAGTCTATTGCCTAATATTATACAACAATAATTCTATGAAATTAAATGTTCAATTATCAACATAATTAAATCTTAATCACAAATGTACAATATTTACAGATTACAGATTTAAATGAAAACCTGCAAAAATCATTTGTAAACTGTCCTAAGACAACAAAGCTATTATTTTTTATTTTTATAATTTTATGAGAAAGAAATAAAATAAAATAAACTAACTAAGCTGGGCAATTAAAATTATAATCCTAACTATAAATCTGAACTATATATATCTATCTAAACTACTTAAAAAAAAACACTAATAAACTAACCTGTAATAACGCTTTCTAATTTGTCCCGTGCAAAGTATCTGATTCAGCTGTTCGATGGGAGGAAACTCACACCAAATTTTCCAGAGGCTTCCTGTAAATAGGAAGCAGCAGTGCTCTTTGAATATAAATGACAGGACAAACAAGACATAAAAAATGACAACAATCTTATACTTTACAAATCATCACATTTAGATAAATTTGTGTGCAAAGATTTGTACAAAATGATTCATTTAACGAAGAAGATAAACCTTTGATTCATTAAATTGAAACAAAGTAAATGTTGTACTTTTAAAATAAGAGAGATCAGATATGGACGACACATAAACCAAATCACATCAACCTGCAACGAATTACGATAGCTAAAGTAGTCGATAATTAATTGCAAACTCATATGAAGAAAACTTGAAATAAAAGTTTGATATATTGAAAGCTAAAGATGTTACAAGACATCCACTTTCATCCAAGATTGTATCATCATAAATCCATAGTCTGTTCTCCCAACCGTGATGATGGGTTCATTACAAAAAATAACAAGTATTTAAAGACCACAGGGTAAGACATCCCTGTGGGAATTATCAACCACTGTTTACAAAAAATCTGGGAATAATATCCCAAGTCTCTATTCCTGACTAAAGCTAACAACCTATAACAAAACTATATCATAAAAGTATCTCCTAAACTGCCACAACATGTCCAATTTTCCATTGAAATTCGTAGGTACCTGAAGGTGGACAAGAATAGACAAGTTTAGATAATGTTTTATTTGTAAAATTAACAAAAATCTAAATTTTAAGACTAGCTACAGAATCTCACGATTCTGTAGTTGGTCTAATTTGAAAACAGAACTGTTTTAAATCAATCCAAAACCAAAAGAAATATATTCAAACTATTAAACAAATATTTAATTACTAATTGAAAACAAAACAAATCGTTTCAACCAAAACTTCTATGCTAATTGAGAGCAAACGAAATCGTGTTTGAATCTATTTCAATCGAAACAGACCCTAAACGAATATCAAACAAATCTCTGGTAAAAATTCAATATAGACATAATATGTCAATCCAACACCCAACAGAATCGTTTAAATCCAAACTAATAGAGCCGTATCAAATCTGACTTTGAATTCATCGCATTATACAAACGACTATGCTAATTCAAACGTACAGAATCATTTCAGAATCAAACCAAAAGAAATGAATTGAACTAATTCAGGGCCGACTAATGCTAAATCGTATCAATCAAAACATAGTTGTGTCCGATTTTAGCAAACAAATCTTTTGTACAGATCGAATGCAATCATAATCCAAAGCGAAAATATTCATTCAAAACAAAACATAATCGTTTCTGGTAAATCGAAGTCAACAAGATTTTTTTGGATCTATTAAAAACAAACAGAACTAATCGAAAGCAAACCCAATCGACTACCCTAATTCAAATGTACATAATTGTTTCAAAAGCAAACCAAACAGAATCGAAAACAAATCAATCGTTTATACTAATCTGAGAACAATAAAATCGCATTAACCAAATCATAGCTGCGTCTGAGTTTAGCAAACAAATCTTCTGTACATGATTCATAACGAAATCATTTTGGTAATTTGAAAATAATAGAATCGTTTTAAAACGAACAAGTAATTGAAAGCAAACCAAATCGGTTATATTAATTCAAACCATCTCATAAAACAAAATCGATATTGAAATACATACCTGGGCAGTAAGAAAATAATTCGATCATGGTAACTTTGAATTCACAAAGTCCATTGCTGCCTGGACATTTCTGAAGACAATTGAACCTGTGGTTTTTTGTTTCTTCTCGTTGGCTTGTAGCCTGTCGTTCTCCTTTGACAGCACTGTCACTCATTCCTCTAATGATTTTATCTTAGATTGCAACAGGGGAACATCGGTGTAATAGAATTCAAGCCAAGAATTACATTGAATACACGGTGGTTGATTGGGTTTTCGCATCACAGGCGAGGGTTCTTTCAAGTTACCAGGGGTGTCACTGTGAAGCTTAATTCTTGGAAATTTAGGATCGTTTTTGAGGCACGGAGGTAAGTTGGAGACATAGTCATAGGGTTCCGTAGAGTAGAGGCCATGAGAGTAGGGGTATTCCTCGGCTAGGAAACGTTCTATCTCCAAGTCTGAAACCTCGCTCAAGACGATAGGCTTTTGATCAGTACTCTGCTTGGGCTTGTTCCTAGCACATCTCAATATCCATCGTGCATTTTTCTTTCCCTTACTGTTGCCAGCAGTATCACCTTTTCCTTTCTTCCTCATAGGCCTCTTGACAGCCTTAGTATTGTCTTTAGCACACGAGTTGACCATGGTATCGTGTAGGTCCATGTTGGGGAAATTTGAGGGTTTGCCAGGGGGTAGAAGGGTAGGAGGTGGCACGGCTGGCACAACCAGGGTTTCAGTAACCAGAGACTTATCCATTAGAACACACTTGGGGGTGGAGAAACCATTCCTAGATAGGAAGGCTTTCCAACAGTCACCACTAAGGTTGAGATGATGAACGATAATGACTTTGATCAAGCAGTGATGGAAAAGGCTGCTATCATCCTTCTCACGCTTGAATCATTTGGACATCTTGTACAAACTACGCAAAAGATAATGTGGCATATTAAGAGGGTAGTCTATAAAATTCATCAATAACCGAAGATGATACAAAAATACCAAGCCATAACGACCTTCGCAGGTCACAAACTGCTTAACAATTGCCAAGAGATCGTGCCACCTGGGTTTGAGGGTAGTGATAGGCATACCTCTATCACCGGTAACAATCTTCCTTGATGTGAATAGGAGTGGCCACGACACCTCGTCTACTTTGGAATTTTTAAACCACCTTTGCCCTGTAGCTGGTAGTCCTGTAGCTGAGCTTAGGAATTCCTCATTTAGCTTGAGTTGTATGTCTCCGACCTTAGCCCTGCACCCATCGAAGGTGAGGGCGAACTGTTGGGAAAGCAAAAGGTTGAAACCCTCAAATCTTTGGATAAACACCAGCCAACCACTATTTTCCAAATCCTCACCCGCATTGTCGAATAGCAACAGAGTTTTGATACCATTTGGTTCTATGCGCACCACAGGTGCCATAGAACAGAATACACAGTGAGCAGGGTAAAAGGTCAAGGGTTTGGACAGGGTATACGCCAGACCGATAGCTCACAGGCTCCCTCGAAAACCAATAGAGGTAACCTAGGGTAGAGGGCAGGCATTAATGCCTAAGTGTGTGAGGGTGGTGGAAGGTAATAAACCCATGCAAAACAGTCATATCCAAATGTAAAAACGACGGCACATATGGTGATTCAAATCACTATTTCAATGTGTTAAAAGTAATTCCATCCAAACAATTGACGAAAACTATGCTAAGTCGACCCAAATATTTGCACAAGCATAATGTTTGCATGGTTTTAAAATCAAAACAATGTTTCGAATAAGGATTTGACCATAAAACTTATACATTGTATGAAACTATTGAATTAAGGGTCTAATCACCATAACAATGTGTTGTCATGAACCCATTGAATTTGATCAAAAGAAATAGAACATCAAAGACTATCGAATCAAGGACTCAATCATAATCATTAGAATATCATCACAGTCTCATAAAAATGAAATCATATTAACAACAAAAAAAAGTCAAATGAGTAAAGGTTTTGGTGTCTTGCTAACTGTGCGACCATAATTAAATTAGAAGTGCAATGAACACATAGACAAGAGTGACCATAATAATCCAGTGATGATTTTAATGCCATTGACATGACTTCGAAATCAAAGTTTTCATGCTTGCAGTCGTGAAAACGATAACAAAAGGTAGGTGTGCAAATGCGCGAAATAATAGTGTTGTTTTATTCAAAGATTGTGATGAAAATCAAGGGTTCCAAAACACTTGTGTAGGCAGCTTATAAGGATAGGGTAAAAACGTGAAATGGCTGCCAACAGTGTACCAATTATTTGTTCTCCTGATTTTTCCAAAATCTTCTCTTTTCCATCATTAATGATTACCTTCCACTCCCTCTCTGGAATTGAGGGAGGATTCTCATACCTAGGATTTCCCGCCAAGATTCATCTATAAACATCCTGCATATATTTTAAATATTCACCTGCTGCAGATGTGACCGCTCTTTTATTGAACGTGTCTGCTCTAAAGAGGCCTTCAAGATAATCCATAAGTTCCTTTTTAAGGTTGGAATTATGGAAATTCCACCTCATGCGTAAGGTTGCCCCAAAAATCGACAAGGTCTTTCTCTCTAGGTGCCTATAAAAAAGGTCGTTTCCTGTAGTACACAAAAATATATGATCATTAATTTAAAATTAATAATCTAGATGATTTCTGTATGAGGACAACATTAAACGATTAAAATATGAATTAAAACTACCTGAGATTCTTGATACTTTTAATGGAATTCCATTATCGTCGACCAAAAATGTGCACAGAAGGGTCCCCGTGATCTAGGTGGATATCGGTGGCCACCCACCTTTTCCAAATGGCTCAAAACAGTTTTCTGGCAATTTTGGCAATTTACTATTTTTAGCAGGTTTTAACTTCCGGGGCCATTTTGAGGGCCCAAATGAAGGTTTTTTGAGATCGAGGTTCTCAATAATATTCAAAGGAATAGTTGATCCCCCAAAATGAATCTCCTCGATGAGACCTTTCCAACAAGATATCACACACCTAAAACAGAGATCGTATGCAAAAGTTACGACCCCGGGAAGTTGTTGTACTCACTTACCCAAACGGGGCCCACATGACTTTTGGCACTTCATCTCCTAGGGTTAGGTTTTTGGAAGTCTAGGGTTTCTAGCATTCTTTCTTATTGTAAAAAGGCCTTCAGAGCCTCATTGCAATCATCTTCTTGTGAAGGTGCGTAGCCATCACATCTCTTCTCAGAGATAAGCTGCCACCATTCTAGCGAGTCTTTCACTCTGTATTTTTACAGTCTCTGTACATTTATTTCATTAATAGAAATCGTGTATTACTGTATATCTGTGTTTATGGTTGCATCTCTGATACATTTATGTTATATTATTGAATATCTGCGATATCTCTGTGCATTTATTTATTATATCTCCGATCTCATTTCGTGCCGAAAATAATCGGGATCACCCCGTGCCTGTCACACGTCTAGCTCCAGAAAATGAAACCATCTCAACCACATCATTATGATCCTCATCTCTGCGACCATCTCTAGACTTTGATTGAGGTGTGTATGCCTGGCGGTGCGTGTCATGGCTCCTATCTAAATTAGGTGTGGAAGATGGATAAGTAAATAGTTCTCTAGCAGCTGTATGATTGCCCGCATCAGGACTCTGTAGCGTCTCTATAGCGCCACTACTACCAACACCGGGCTGAACAGACTCTAAAAATTCTTTTATAAAAAAAAACAAAAAATTCGTGAGATAATGTAAAAGTTAAAGAACAAAGTATCATAATTGAGCATATGAGTGCATTAAAAAGAAAACACTTTAAATTATGGTTATCACCTTATCTGTGTTAATTTGTGACATAAGGAGATTGATCTTTGCTTTGACCTCGGGAGTTTGTTCTGGACGATCTAACAATATAACAAGTTCCTTGTTAGCTTTAATGATCTTTTTTTTAATAAGAGCATTAGATCAGCGCATGAATTAAACCCCTCCTCATCGGCGAAAGCATGATCCACATGGCCTGCAAACTACATATAATTTCAACAAAAAAAATGTTATTTCAATAAAATTATATAAGAAAATAATAAAAACAACGTAAAATGAAAGTGGAAATTGATAATCATTTACATGTTCTGCAGCTGGCCCTTTCCCACGGTCATCCTGACACATTATAATATAATTAGAACCCCCAAATATTTAAAAAAATGTTAATGATAACAAAAAAACAATGTTAAAGATAATATTTACAACAATGTTAAAGATAATAAAAAAATATAATGCAATAAGTAGAGGTTTCTTAAAGAGGTGTTGCATAAGAACCTGCACACTATTAGTCAATGTTTCTATTCGATTCAAATGGTAATAAACTAATAACTCTTCCCTGGGAGCTATCTTTTTTATTGCGCATAGGACTACCTGATTCTCTTCACGTCCCTCATATATGAAATTCAGTTGTTTGTTTGTTATCTCGGGTCATGTTCTGTTTATAAACCCCACGATAATGTTGGAAGCTTTAGGCCTTCCATCAATATAGATAGTCACTCCCTTATTTTTATCATTGTTTATTAGTTTTATATAATTTGCGGTGAGTGCATATCTCCACATACTTCGCATGTACCAGACCAGCCACATCCAATCGTTATAATTGT
>SNQJ01S0196783.1:0-10993 GCA_010110895.2 Picea sitchensis
GGCAGTTGGATGTTCACCACTCATGCAGATGCTTGGATACACCTCACTAATTCACTGACATGATAGCTTCTTTGTATTTTTCTATCATTTACATATCATTAAAACTAGGATGTATGGTTCAGCTTTGACTATCCACATGTTCATGTTTCATTAACTGTTTTTGTAAGATTCTTTAAATTTATAAAAGAAAAACAATAAATATTTTTATGTGCTTTCTTTATCTTCTTCCTAGAAGAAATCATTTTTCACATCGATTTTCGTAAGTTTCGATTAAAACTTGCATCTTGTAAATCATGTAAATAAACGAGACTTGTATATATTCTTCTTAAATACAACTACTATAGTTACATTTGAACATATGTACATATATATAGTGTCTTTAGTAATTAGTTAGTTATTTCTTTCTTTTATTCGTTTCTTTTAGGATTCTTAGATTGGCTAACGGAGCCATTAAAACCCGTCAGAACGAGTTATACCAAACATCTTGGGTTATTTAGACAACCACAGACTGGACTCACTCTTCCAGTTGACAAACGGTCAATTTCGCCCGTCAACAGGCCCTCATACCCGGGATCAGAAAGAATTTCAGGAGACCACAGTCTCGCAAATATGCAACGGTGCCCGGGTTATTCCTGGCAATAGAATAATCTTCTTCATGCTCTCTTTCACACCATTCCAGAACCACGGTGATAGCCAAATTCCTGCACAAGAACCATAAGAAGAAGGTCAACAACTCTTTTCAAGCCTTGGTACATTTTTCATTGAGCAAACATCAAAGAAAATTTTCATTTTGTAGTTCTCGTAGGTTCCCCTTTAGCACAGTGCGAGGTTCTTGTAGGTGCCTTTGGGGCCACCTACGAGAATCATGCATTCTCGCAGGTCCCATGTGGCTAGCCTGCGAGAATGCTTGAGCGCAAATTTTATCCCTAAAACTTGAAATTTACCAATGAAAACAAAAAATTGAACCATGAAAAGATAGAAGACAAGGAGCTTACCTCACTGATGGAGACGATTCACCAAATGGTTGTTCCTACCTTCCGTAATCAAGCACCAAAATTCAAGGGCAAAAGAGGGGTTTTGGGCTAAAATCTTGGCAAAGCTACAATGACTATGGTAAAAGAACTTTTACCCACTTATATTTACTTTTTACCACTTTTGTTGGTTTTTATAATTGTTTTATTTATCAAACCTAATGCCTAATACCCTTATGAGTGTGACTTTTTGCAGACATGATGACTTCGACGTCCATACGCAGGGATACAGATATTTTCTCTTTTTCATCGTATGTTTAAATTGTTTTTTAGGGTTTTTGGACAAAACCTCGAGCTTTGTCTTTGTTCGTTTTCACACTCGAAAAGACACGAGAACACAATCGAGCACACTTTTATCACTTTTTTGGGCTCAGCAAGGTTATACGAAAAAAGAACCCCCTGGAGTCCTCTTTAATCTCTTTTCAGACTCTCTAAACATGAAAAGATTGCCGAGCGATCTTGCTATTTTCACGCTTGTTAAAGTATTTGAAGAGAGCATTTGTTGGGCGATAATTTATCTCTTTTTCGGTCACATCAGACTATTTTACGAAAAAGGAACTGAGAGAGTTCTCTTTTGAGTGTTTTTCCAGACTCTATAATCATGAAAAACCTTCGAGTTTTCTATCTTTGGACTCGTTAAACAAACATCGAAAGACCCGTAACGGGACTGAACCACTCCTTCCTAGGGTTCGTTAAACATACTCCGAAGGACTCATCTGAAAAATGAGCTTACATCAAAAAGCATATGTTATCCTCCTCAAGCTTGCATAAAAATAAAGAGGTACTCGCCAAAAATGGTGGGGGAAAATTTGGGAAAGGGATGTGTTTTTGTATTCATTATTGGCAGTAAGTGTCGCTCTTGAACATGACAACCCCCTATTCATTATCTGAAGCCGGTTTGGGAAATCTATTTGTCTCTCATTCGACTTGCTACAAGGTCATATCCTTAGTCATCTCTGAGTTAGTGCTGCCAAATCATTGGTCGTGTCATTCATATGTTCAAGAGAAGTTCATCCGAAACCTCTATTGAGTCGGCCATCTGCAGTTGTTCATTCTCACCGTGTCAGCCTTCCCTGTGTCCAGTTCAACCTATATCATGCTCTGTTTCACCTTCAAAGTCTATTACTCATTTTGTGTCATTGATGGGGGATACATCAAGGCCCTCTTGTGACGAGTTTTGTTCCATCGACTCCAGCTCATTATCTGGAAACAAGACTTAGAAATCATTTGGTACCTTAGGACTTGCATGCCTCAATGGCAGGTTTCCTCGCTTTCGTCAGTGGGTTTTCATCAATGACCCCTAATCGGGAGATTCCATCGAATGTTCGACCTCAACTCATTTATTCACATTCGGTGGATTGTACTAGTGTACCTTGGGAGTCATTGACATTAATGGTGATTTCCCTCGCACTTGTTAATGGTTTCATCAATGACCGGTAATCAAGTGGTTTCTATCATGTTCGACTTGAGCACATGTAATCACATGGTTGGATTCGTACTTTCAGGTAACGGGATTGAAGACCCCAGGTCTCATATTTTTCATCCAGGTTGCGGTGGAATATGTATAACTTGTCGACACATAGATACACTTTGTATGTCTCATGGCTATGTCATCTTAATTTGAATCTTCGTGCATAGATCCACAGTGTATTCTTGGTGGCTATGTGATATTTTTGACGGCATGGATCCACGATGTATGATTGGTGGCCATGACCTAAGTTCATGATGTCATTCGTTTGTGATCTGAGTATGGGAATGCCTACCTCGAAACTGGTATGATATTCTGCAGATGCTTGATTGTTTGCAGGTTTCCGATTAGGTTTACTTTTGGTTTCCGACACACACAAGTAGTTTACAAAGTATTTAAACTGTCACTGATTCTGGCCTCATACTTTGGGGGGCATTATGTTACACATGATTTTGGTCATCTTGGTGATGTATTAACAATGGTGTACTTAGGCTCCCAACAAGAACTTTCTCCTGAGAAAAGTGGCATTTATCTCCTTCCAGAAAACATATTTTCAAAGTGAGTTCGCAGGCTGCATATGGCCTAGGGTGCGAGAATGACCCATTCTCGCAGGCCACTTCCATCTAGGGTGGGAACTTCTCACAGTTTCTCCATACATAGGGTGCGAACTTGTTTTCAAGCTTGGAAAAGAGAAGAGGTCTCGAGGGTTCTAGAAGGGAATCTTCTAGAGAATGGGTTGGCATTCGTATGGTTGTCATTTTACTAGCTTCCTTGATTTGGTGGGATCATTCTCATCCATGTAACCATATCACCCTCTCCTATATACTGAAAGGATTCTCATGGAAAAGGTTAAGCAAGATTAATTGAAGAATTGGTGAAGCAATTGTGTGAAGAACTCTGCTTGAACAGAAGCTTGGAGACTCTAGTTAGTCTATCAAGAGGAATTGGATCTTCTTCATGCAAGTATAGAGAAAGTGTGTGTGTTGGACCCAAGAGCCACTGAAAGGAAGCTTGCGACATCAAGGCGATTAGGTTGTATCTTCTACTTTCAATTAATATGATACAACGACATGTCCTTTTCCCATAAAGTCATTCTTACGTTATTTTGTAATTCCTTGATCATATGCATAAGTTGATGATTGAATACATTTCACTATCTTCACTTTGGTTGGTTTGTGTTGTCTTGGTCTTGACCTCACGAGAGCACTGGAGCGAAGCGAGAGCAACAGAGACTTAAGGAAGCGATACAAAGGTATGCCAGTTGTTCCTTCTTACTAGCTAATTCAATGGTCATAACTTAGGGAAAGAGTCATGTCCTGTCCTGTTTTGTTCTAGATCTAGGTGGATCTAGGGAGATTTGTTAGTGTCTGCACCTACCGATTAGTCCAATAACAAAATTGGTGACTCCGCTAGGGAAGCAACCCATTTTTTAGTGGTTTTTGGTGTTTTTCTTTGGCCATTTTCTCTTGCCTTACCTTTCTTCATTTCTATCAATCTCTGAGTCTTCAGGATACACTAACAAACTCTCTAGGTCCAGAAGTCCCTTAAATTTTTTTGTCTTTTTCCAAAATTTTGCCTAGTTTTAGGCCTTCTCGCACTGAACCCCTCAGTGGCCTACGAGAACCCCTTGAGTTCGCAATCTGCCTTTCAGTGCAGTGCAAGATTATCGCACTCTGCTTATGGCCAGCCTGCGAGAATGATCCATTCTCGCATTGTTCATTACTGATAGCCTGCGAACCCATTTTTAATTTTTTTTGGAATTAAGGTTTTTGTATGCTCGGAGACCCAGATCTGTATGTGTGTCTGAAAAGAACTTCTTGGGCCACTGGTTGATTGTTTCTTGACTTCGGATTATGTGAACGATCAGTCTTCGAAAATCAAAGACTCTTCTTGTCCTTTTTTTCTCAACTCTTATCTCTTGACTTTTCTTGGCAAGGATATAATCTTTGATCCTGGAATCTGAGTACTTGTTTGGTCAGGAGCCGGTGATCGATTTGAAAGTTGGGATTGTTTGTCTTTCTCATTTTCTCATTAATTGGAAAATCATTATTCTCATGCAGTGGAAAAGACTATTCTTGCTTTCTTGTCATTTTTGTCTTCATTGAAAGATTGGTTTGGGTTTTGTTTGTGGCTTTTCGTTAGTTATTGGTTTTCCTTACTTTAACCACCATGGTGTGGTTCTTTTTGAAAAGTAAAAAACATTTTTCTTTTTAAAAGAATTTTCATTTTGAAAATATTGGAAATCAATTGTTGAAATAGATAGAGAATTGTCATTGTTACGTGATTTGTTGATATTGCATTTTAAAGAAGATTGCATATCGTAGTTCAAGATTGTTCTAGAAAACTTCTCTTGCCCTCCTGTAAATAGGATTCATTGAACAAGAATTGATACCTTTTCATTGCTATCTATGCATTGTTGGGTCGAAGTCTCACACAACATCGGTTTCATCTTCGTTTCCTTTGAGTAACAACAAACCTTAATAATATTGCACAATTTTAAAATTTAACTAGTAACTCTTTTCTAGGACTCTATTACACCAACAATTAGCTACGTTAGAGCTTTGGAATAGGCAGAGAGATACACTCTCCAAAGCACAAAACACACAATAGCATCTTGTGTTAAGGAGTGCCAAATTCCATTTACAACATTTTTTCCTAGGAAGCCCTTCTCACACAAGGGTCAAACCCGAGGTCGCATTGATATTGACAGAGTTACTCACCCTGCTTTGTTGATATTGGTGTAGAGATTGCATGTATTATGGGGGTCACTTGGAGGTATACCCACAATGATGAGTGGAAGCCTCCCAAATTGATTTCAGGCTAGATACCCTGCCCTTGCATGTGGATCGGACTGTCGACTGTCCCCCCAGGCTTTATTGTTGTTGGTGGTAACCTTAGTGACCTATCTTCTTAGGGTCTTACACAAGGTGACTGTGAAGGGGAAAGTCTTCATGGTACCTGGAATCGACGTTGGCAAAACTCACTCGGGCTCCTTGGAGGGTATAACCATGATTATGTGTGGGAGCTTGCACCAGGGTGTAAGTCCATTAAGAAGGTCGTCAACATAACTTTTCCATCCTAGCCCAACCCCTTCTCGTATCGTTGTTGCAACGTTGGATTTCATCACCAACTAGTGATTTCAGAATTAGAAGGTCTTGTTTGCTTGTTTTTTCTTCCTAGATTTTTTATTAGCACGTGTTGTTTGTTTACCCAAGTTAACCATAGGATTCTCTTCATCAGTTTTTTAATTCGTTCAAAATTGACCCTCCATGTCATTCACGTAGAATGCAGGGCTTACCCCCAGAAAATCTGGAAGGTTCTCAACCCTTTCCTACCATCTCACCGGAGGGCTCTCCTCAATAGAGTGAAGTCTAATACATCACCACCCCACAAGTGGAAAGAAACGACTCTCTAGAATGATTCCGAATTACCAATTCTCGAGAGGACTTTCGACTTCACCCTGATTCTGAGAGACGTATTATGCGAGTGAATTCTTCCGGAGATTTAGCTGTTTTGTCTTTTGGATCACCGACTGGACCTTTTCCAGGACCTGAGGGCCAATATCCTTTTGGGGCTACTGGGATTTCTAGACGGGATCTCTTTGGTTCAGGAGCAGGTGTTGATATCACTATCTCACATGCATTCCCCGAAACCTCTGACCTAGATGAAATACCTTTTACTACTGCATATTATTTTCTTGGAACAGACACTCCGTGAGATGACCACATATTTACCCTCCCTTTACAAATGGTCCATTACACAGATACTATGAGTATTCACATTGGGATTACAGCTTCTAGTCAAGCCCCCATAGGCACACCTCTTTCGCCCAGAGTCACCCCGACACTTCCACTAGGATACCATGCGTTGAATGCCTCTATTCTTGTTCCTACGCAAACCCCATCTGGAACTCTTGGTGGTCCCACTTCTTTTGGGAACTCTCCTCTCAGTTTCATTCCGACACTTCCTCCGCCCCCTTTCAGAGGACCTTCTCCATCCTCTATCGACGACACTAATCCTAGTGGCATCATTCCGTCGTTCACACCAAATTACCAGATTCCTGTTGGTGGACAATTTCACCAAGGAGGTTTGAATCAACCCCCCCTTGTAGGGAAAATTCCTATTGGAACACAAATCCCAATAGGAACACAACCTTCGATGGGAGCACAACTCCCACCGACCCCACCCTATGGAAAAAACATACCTCCATCCTTGGCCCAGTATTGGAATCATCTAATACAACATAATCCTCAATCGACTGGGGGGGAACAACCTCAAGTTACCTCCGTTCTACCCCCTAGTATAGGCCAACCATATCCAGGTACGTCCAATCCTATTTTGGGTTCGAATGCTCAAACTCATGTCCTAGTTCAAGGATACAATCCCATGAGCTACTTTCCTCCACAAAAACCACCAAATCTACCTGGGTCTTCACATTATATGCAGACTGCTTATGGTCCCACTGGTTTTCCGATGGGATTACTTATAGTCCCATTGGTTTGCTTATGATCATTCTCATCCATGTAACCATCTCACCCTCTTCTATATATTGAAAGGATTCTCATGGAAAAGGTTAAGAAAGATTAATTGAAGAATTGGTGAAGGAATTGTGTGAAGAACTCTGCTTGAACAGAAGCTTGGAGACTCTAGTTAGTCTATCAAGAGGAATTGGATCTTCTTCATGCAAGTACAGAGAAAGCGTGTGTGTTGGAACCAAGAGCCACCAAAAGGAAGCTTGCGACATCAAGGTGATCAGGTTGTATCTTCTACTTTCAATTAATATGATACAGCGACATGTCCTTTTCCCATAAAGTCATTCTTACTTTATTGTGTAATTCCTTGATCATATGCATAAGTTGACGATTGAATACATTTCACTGTCTTCATTTTGGTTGGTTTGTGTTGTCTTGGTATTGACCTCATGAGAGCACTGGAAAGAAGCGGGAGCAACATAGAATTAAGGAAGTGATACAAAGGTATGTCACTTGTTCCTCCTTACTAGCTAATTAAATGGTCGTAACTTAGGGAAAGAGTCATGTCTTGTCCTATTTTGTTCTATATCTAGGTGGATCTAGGGAGATCTGTTAGTGTCTGCACCTACCGATTAGTCCGATAAGACCTTGATGTTGTAAGGTCCCTTCCAACTGTCCTTTGTTCCCATACACTTCCACTCCAAGAATTCTGAGAGCATAGATCTGATAATATTCACAATATATCTTGACAAAATGGCTCATCTAGCCAAGCTAACAATATCCAAAGCCCAATCCAATCCAAGCTAATCCCAAAAGATACAAACTCAAAGCTAATATCATCTAAGCCAACTTTCTCCATGAGACCTCCTCTCCTTTTATAAGCTAAAGAGGATAAGGTGAGGAGGTTAGGATGATCCTACCAAATCATGAAAGTGAGTAAGATCCAAACCATTCGGATGCCACCTCACCATGGAAGTTTCTCCTTCTAGAAGCATCGAGAAGATGCTCATTTTTCCCATGTATGTGAATTCTCGCACCCTGCTTATATAGCAACCTGCGAACCTCTCACAACCCATCTATGGTGTAGCCTGCAAGAATCATGCATTCTCACACCTTGCCTATATAGAAACCTGCAAACATCCTTTTTAATAGGGTTTTTACAAAGGAGAATACAACTTCTTTTCTCAGGAAAATTTCTTCTCTCTTCTTTCTTCAGGAACTGAGGCCACTGACCCCTTTGAAGGAAACAGATAGGTTTACATCATTAACGGTCATAGGGATGACGAAAATAATGTGTAACAGTGCAGTTCTCACTTAGCATGGTCATCGAGTAGCATACCATAGTGAGACACTCTCAAATAATTTCTAGAAATATCCCACCTATGAGAAGGAAATGTATTCCATTGTGCAAGCCTCCGTCAATGGAAACACTACATTTTGGGCAAGGATACAATCATCCACACTGATCACAAGCCCCTGCAGTTCATACAGACACAAGGGAAGTTGCATAACGACCACCATCAAAAGTGGTCCACATACCTGCAATAGTTCCATCTCAACATCAATTATAAGATAGAGAGCACAAATCATGTCATTGAATGCCTCAATCGACCTCCCGTGGTTTCACTCACCACCGTGCTCCATTCCTATTGGCATGAGGCATCTGAGTGGTCCGAAATTTATCAGCGAGATCCTGATTTCACCACCACCTATCAACTCTTGGGTACAAGCGCAAATGTACTGATTTTCACTTTCAGTATGGAATGTTATGCCATCTGGGCCATCTCTGTATTCCTCCAAGTGAGCGTGCTAAGTTGATTTGGGAGGCTCACTACAATCGGATGACATGACAATTTGGCATGGAGAAAACTATGGTTGTTATACATAAACATTTTTATTAAACAAAACTTTGACAAGACATCAACAAGTATACCAGATCTTGCACTTATTGTGCCATTTCCAAGTCAACCATCAAGAATCAAGGATTATACACCCCTCTTCCTACTCCCAAGAGGCCTTGGGAATCCATATCGATGGATTACATGTCTAGTATTCCTTCCACCAAGCAAGGCAATGATTGTGTACTTGTGGTGGTTGATCGGTTTTCGAAGATGGCCATTCTCACAGCCTGCAAGAAGAGAATCACAACTGAAGATATTGCTAAGCTCTTCTTCGAATAAGTGTGGGTCCATTTTAGGATACCACAGACCATCATCTCCGATCAGGACAACAAGTTACGTAGCACATTTTGGTCAAGTCTCTGGTCACTGTTGGACACCAAGCTCACTGAATCCATTTCCTTCCACATTCAAACCGATGGCCAAACATAGGTCATAAATTGGATGATTGTGCACATCCCGTGCATGTATAACTCTAAGAATCTGCGTACATGGGATGAGATTCTTCCCTATGTTCAACATAGCTACAACATGGCTCTCCATAGCTCCACCGACCATATCCCCTTTTAGGTTGGGTCAATATTCCAACCTTTGGGTCCCATTGATGTTGCACTACCTCTTGCAACCAAACAAACATATTCTTCCCATGTCCAGTCTGAGGCCAACAAAGTCACCAGATTCATTGAGTAGATTCAACAAATCCACCAATAGGTCCATGATATTTTGCAGAAATCCAATGCTAAATACAAGCAATGCCATGATCAACACTGGGTATGACACTAGTTTCATGTAGGAGACAAGGTCTGGTTATATTTGCAGAAAGAGTTCCTTACAAGGCCCCATCAGAAGCTCCATCCACTTTGCTATGGACCTTACACTATCACCAAGGATGTGGGAGACAATGCTTTTGATCTTAACACTCCCCGCTTCCTTGGCTTGCACCCATTTTTCAATGTGGACCTCCTTCGACCATATTTTCAACCATTATTGGACACCTCAGATATCATAGAACAGTTGACACCAATAGAGATAAATCGTGACTGCATGGAATGGGAATCCACTGATCAGATAGTGGACACACAAGTCAAGGGCACTCACCAGCAATGGATCTAGCTTTATAAGGTTGTCAAGGCAGGGCAAGTCCTGCACCAAGGTAAATGGCTCACCTAGGGATAAATTCAACATAAATTTTCTCACCTTATGGGGGACTCCAATGCAATGGAGACCATTGCTTCCTAAGGGGGGAGGACTGATCTAGATGGATATTGGTGGCCACCCACCTATTCCAGTTGGTTCCTTTTGACAATTGTAATTCAACACATTCTTCTGTAATTATTTGTAATTGTGGGTTCTACACTTTTGGGGCTGTCTAAATCCCTACACAGCTGCTAGATGGATATTGGTGGACTCCCACCTAATCCAATTGGGTTGTTTTGGAATTTCTCATGTCATCACATCTTTATGTATTTCCAGGGCCGTTTTGGGGCCCTAAACAATGTTTTTTTGTCTTTCCAAAATCAAACTATAAACAAATTCAGAGTTTGACCACATAATGTGTAGTTCTAAAAAAATAAATTCCAACAGCCTATCACTCACCTAAAACAGAGGTCGTATGCAAACGTTACGACCCCGGGAAGTTGAGGTACCAACTTACCCATTGGGGCCCACATAAATTTTGGCGTTTCATCTCCTAGGGTTAGGTTTTTGGATGTCTAGGGTTTTGGCATTCATGAGTAGTGTTAAAAAGGCATTTGAAGCCTCATTGTAATCAATCTTCTTAGATAGATTTGCGTAGTAGCCACATCTCTTCTCAAAGATAACTACCACCATTCGACCAAGTTGTTTTCAGTTCTGCAGTTTTCAGTTTCAACATATTTTATTTATTCAATAGAATTTATTGTTCACTGGATATCTATTGTTATTCTCTGTATCTTTGTGTTATTATATTCAGTTTGTTATTCATCTTGTTCCGCTCATAAATCCAGATCATTAACTTAGCCCCATTAACCTCAACTAGTGGAGTTAACCCTCCATACTCTTTTACGTGGTTAGTCTACCGCAATGATGTATTTTCATTATATTTTCATGTGTTTACATTTACATTCTCAGCACAAAAGTACTGGT
>SNQJ01S0196784.1:0-16373 GCA_010110895.2 Picea sitchensis
ACATATAAAACATTGCTTAAGTGAACATGATTACCTGATTCCAACTTGACGGAGGCTTGTCCAAATCCTTCGACGGGGTAAGTGCTTTTGTCTCCAAGCTCCACTTTGTACAATGTCTTCTTCTCATTTAGATTTGAGAGTCTGACTTGATCTCCCGTCATGTGCCTAGAAGCTCCACTATTGATTATCCACATGTCATCTTCAATCGTTCCAGTAAGTGTTGAGTAGTGTAAAAGACTGATTGTTTCACACATGTCTTGGATTCACTGGTAACTGGTCATGCCTTGATCCAAAACTTCAATTTCGTCATTTCTGTCTTCTGAGAGAGCCAAGAGGTGCGCGGAGTTAGGGCGCATCTGAATATCTTTTTCTTGAGCGAGATGCTCCATCACAAGGTGCCGAATCGAAGATTTAGGGTTTCTACAACTGCTTCTGCTAGTAACCCTAGCTGCAGTGTTTTGGAAGCTACTCCTGCTAGTAACCCTAGCAGCAGTGCCTTAGCGAGCTCAATATCCTAGCGGCTATGTTTCCTTCTAGCGTTTTAGGCTAAATGAAGGGGGTGTGGGCCCATAACCTGTTAGAATATAGAAGATTGTGCTCGTTTTACCATTGACAATACCCTCGTCACCCAACCATAGGCCGAAGCCACCCTCCGAGCACCTTGACCTTGACAGAGAAGAGAATCCTGATAGCAATCCAAGAGCCAAGAGAGGCTAATGCACCAAGCAAGAATAGAAACCAAGCTGATCAAATATTCCCTCCCAGAAGTTGGCACACACTTTCCCAGAGACTTGCGCACAAAACTGCCACTGCACCTGCGTAGATCTAGCTCTCTCTGCAACTGCTGAGATGTGAATAATGAGAACTGGCGCCCTGTATTTATAGTAGTCTGGGCAGGCTTACTGGGGCCGACTTCTCCTTCTGGGTGCTAATAAATTCATATTAAATATATTTCTACAGCCGACAACTTGTCTAGGGTTTCCTTCACTTCTTTGCTTCCTTCCAGAATATTCTAATCTCGTCATAGGTCATAATAGAGGTTCATACCTCCCAAAGCTACCATAATATTAACACTTTTCACTAAGGAGACTCACTTTTGGTTGTTGGTTTGGCCGGGGGGGGTCTTTTAAGTGGAAAATCACTTTTCCAACTTAGGAAATACATTAGAAATCATTTCCCCACTTTCTCTCATGACTTTAAACATTTTTACAATTTTTGGTTTTTTTAATTTAGCCAATTATTTGTTGACTTTTGACTGACTTGGACTCCTCATGGACAATGACCTAGCAAAACTTGTCCAATTGAGCTAAAACTTTGTCCAAGGGTGTAGGGGATCATCTGCCATTTGATTTGAGTACTCACACCCCTATACAAAATCCACAAGGACCAAATTTTTACATTTTACATCAAAAACAATTAAAATTTCCAATTAATGGAAAATTTTAATAATTAAAAAAAACCTATCAAAACTTAACAGAATTCTGCAAGACTCTAAGAGATGTCTAGCATGGTCGTTTACAGCATTCATAAACCTTAGTCACCCCTTGGGCTCGATCATTAGAACGCCTTTCACCACTTTGGAGGATTTTGTGAGTGAAAAACTCAAGGATAATTAAAATTGTCTGGTAGGCAAGATTAATTAATTACCTGAGGAAAAAAACACTCGATAAAAGGACTTCCCTAATGATAAAGTCCTAGGCAACTAACTAAAAATTGACTCATGCTGACCTATTACATTATTATCCCACGTAGGGGAGCGGACATTTTGATTACATAGAAAGACGTGATGTGGGCAAAATTTGCCCTGTTGAGCCATAAGTCTTCAAAATATGTTGTACCGCAAGGTACATAGCTTCATGATACATGATGGTGACCCCTAGTCGAAATAGGTGGTCAACATGTATATAGAGGTCAATATAGTCGTTATTGAGATATGAACAAATGATTTGGATATATGAATGTATTGGGGTTACTTGGAGGAGGTTCTCCTATTATATAATGAGTTATTTTGTAACTCATCTCTATTATCTCCTTGGGAGTTGTGCTCCACACTCACATTTGGTGACACTGTGTGTACTTTGGCTTATCCTATTATTTTAAGAATTTGGTACATAACTTTTGGAATCAAAGGAAAGAAAATTATGCAACAACCAACAATCAAGGATTATGACCAAATGGAATTAACTTTCAATGGATGGATCATCATCAGTGGCAGCAAGAGAACATGAATATAAGGAAATCATATTACTTGGTTTCATCACATGTAAAACCCCTAACTACAAAGTTTTGAGGACAAAGCTTTTCGAAGGAGTGTACTATGATATGACCCTAAGGGGGCATATATGGGGTAAATGTATATGTAAGGGGGTAAACATATATGTAATAGGGATCCCAATAAAGGACATACATGTGAAATGAGAGAGAATAGGTATATAGAGGTCAATATAGTCATTATTGAGACATGCATACGACTTGCATATATGAATGTATTGGGATTTAGAGGAGGTTTTCCTATTATATAAGGAGTTATTGTGTAACTCACCTCTACTATCTCTTTGGGAGTTGTGATCCACACTCACATTTGGTGTACATTGTGTGTACTCTGGTTTATCATGTTATTTTAAGGATTTGGTACAGAACACACCCAAGCATAATAGTTTTCACAGTGAGCATTTTAAGCATCAATTTCCCCATCAACAACAAACAATGGGGACAATTTCCTCTAAGAATGGAGACAATGATGACTTAGTCTAGTGGCGTTAGTTCAAGATAGTATTATATTCTCTTGTACTTTAGATTTTGTAAATCTTACTAGCACTCCACTTATCATTCCTTCTCTAAGAATGGAGGGAATGATGACTTAGTCTAGTGGTGTTAGTTCAATATCATATTATATTCTCTTGTACTTTAGATTTAAATCCTACTAGCACTCCACCTATCTCCACTTAATTTTTGTCATATGGTACTTAGACAATATGACATGCACAGTTTCGCAATATCTCCTTTTGGCACTTGCATTCTTCTTTCTTATGTGTGAATATTTGCATTCTTGGCTAAATTTGCTCATTTCAATTCCGATGAAAGCTGTCCTTTGGCAAGTCTAACTTAGTTTTGTCACATTAATTGATCTAGGCATTTGCATTTACCAACAAGATTCATTTATTGCATGCTATGGAAAGAGTACCACTCAAAGCATCTTTGTGGAATTATGAATATAACAGCGCAGCCTAAATGATACATTAGTTCAGCACTGCTTCTGTATTTCCTTTATTTGGATGTCATGGATAGCCTAACTAATTTAAAAATTGTGTCTCAAAGTGTAGAATTTTCTTGGGGTGGTTGGTTGAAAGCAGGAAATATATGCCATGATTAGTTTGGAAAGAGAGAAACTTTCCCACATAAGAATATAAGCAGAACCCAGATTGGACAATTTGAGGTCCATCTTGTGACCCATCACCATATCATAAGACATTTGATGCAGATAACTTAGGTTGCTTCATATCTAAGTGGAACTCCGTATTCTTGTGATTTAATATCAGTCCAGGTATTAGGAATCTTTTTATATCTTGCAATCATTATAAACAACTAAAAAACACAACTTGAATTTAAAAAAAATTAAGCTAATATCACTGAACGATGTTGAAGACATCCGACCACTAAAGAATGATGTAAACGACAAAAGCTAGAGAAAACTGCTGAGGCAGAGGACTTTCTTTAGAATGCAGATAATCTTAATGCAAGGATGTCGACTAACCTCAGCTTCTGCCCTGGCTTTCTCTTGCCGTTCCTTATTCTCCCGGGCTTCTTTTTCTCTCTTTCTAGCTTCTTCAACAGCAGCTTCTTTTCTTATTCTACGCTCTTCTATCTGAGAACGTTGTTGATGATCTCTTTGAACTGCAGAGAGATGATTATCGCGAGCTTCTGCACTGCAATAACAAACTCGCTATGATATGAAGGGTACAATAATATATTTTAAGACTAAAGAGTCAACAATATGAAAATGGTTACTCTGAAATTCAGCAACTACCACTTCAATCCAACCTATGTACATGCACATTATTTCCTTTATACAGGCAGTAGAGACACTTGATGTTCAGGCTTCACCACTCTAAATAGGAAAGATTCACAACAAATAGACACAGTTTCAAAGACAAACAGACAGACAGATAGATAGATAGACTGGCAGACACGCAATTCCATGGTTACTCTGAAAATCAACAACTGCCACTTCAAATTATGCAGTCTTATTCAAATACATATTCCCTCCTCTAGGTAAGACCAGAGACACTTGATGTTCAGCACTCTAAATAGATAGACAGATGGATATATAAAGAGATAGACAGACAGTTACAAAGACAGATAACAGACAGACAGACAAACTTATAGAAGTGTTGAGTTCCAAAGCAGCAATTGATGAAAGAAAGTGCACAATGTTATATTTTGCAGCTTGGTTGGTGTCTCAGCTATGCCTATGTGTCCTAGGCTAGCTGATGGACACTTAAATTCACCAGATCAACCCTATTATCTCAGCCTAAGTCTAACTTAGGCTTGCAGTAAAATTTCTGTTGTTGAGTGGATTGTGGGAGGGCCCCAAAAGAGAGAGGGGGCAGGCGGGGGCACTAGTTGAGTGGTTGGTGGGTCCCTAGCTAGTGGGGCACACCTTGTGGACTTTTGAGTGGGTTGTGGGGTCCAGCCAAGGGGGCGCACCTCCTTGAGGCCTTGGACGCTGAATTGGCACACAATTCAAAGCAAGGAAGGTGGCTGCTAGGGCGATAAAAGGAGGCTAAGGGTGAGAGGACACACACATTACTCATTTGTGTGATTGCAAGTGAGCTGAAGGAGTGGGCTTGAGGCTGATGAAGGAGGGCCACTACCTGAGTGGTTTGTGCCGCCAGCTGAGGAGTGATTTCAGGGCATCTAGGGCAGCTTACAAAAGTCGATTTTTTTGCAGCAGTAGAGGCCACATCTGCTGGAGTATACTGGACCATTACAGGCCATATTTTCGGCAAGCAAAGGGCCATTCTTTCTAACAGCAACAAATTGACTGAGTTGGAGGAGGACGATGGGGCATGGTTCATGGACAGTGGGTCATCTCGCCATATGACAGGAATGAGGTCGATGTTCCTTAGTATTTCAAAGATGGGCTCGGTACCATGTGAAGAGTGGGGGCGTGCACTAGGGATGCGATGCTTGAGTTTGATGCATCAGATTCCAGCTAGAGTCACTAGTGTCTCTAGAGGTTGATGAGGTGTTGTATGTACTAGAGTTGAAGGTCAATTTGCTCTCCGTGGCAACTCTAGAGGATATGGGGTATACAGTTATGTTCGAGGATGGACGAGTACTCATACGTTAGGAGGGCCGATCTTGTGATGAGGCTTAGCATGGCGGAAAGGTATGATATTACAAGTTACTAGAACCCAGCTGTAGAGTGGAGTCAGGATCTTGAACCCGAGAGATCGATGTCCCGAGAAGAATGGAGTTGGTATGACTTGACATTGATGGAGGAGTAGAGCAGGACATCAGATTAGAGTGCAGTAGAGGTAGTAGGGATGTCTTCCATTTCATAGGGAGCAGCTACAGCAGCAGCATATTTGATAGGATCAAAGATTGATCTAGGTGGAACACCTCTATTAGGATTCAGAGGTACCTTGGAAAGTGGTCCCCATGTGCTTATGAGTCTCTAAGCACAAAGGGGAGACTATTACCCTTTTACTATGTACTTTGTGTCTAATTTCACTTTGACTTGGGAGATTTAAGTCAAAAGGGAAATTCGGTAAGCTGAACTAACAGTGAATTAATTCACAAAGTGGGTGAATTAATAGACATAAAGTGGAAATTATGGAAACTTAAGTGAAGTGGGTTTGAGTTGAGATATATGTGAGATAATCTCAACCATTATTGATTAGGGATGAGATGAGATGATCTCCATCCATCCATCATTAGGTTTCCTTATGCTTCCCCTAAAGGAGAGTTGCAAGGGGCAAAGGAGGCTCATTCCTTGTATGTTCACCAAAGGAGCTTGGAGAAAGGAAAGGAAATGAGAATGGAAGCATTAGGAGAGGAAAGCTTGGGCACACATGTTCTGTGGGAAGCTCATGGATGCTTAAGCCTCAGTTATTTGATGGTGATCACATCACTAGGAGGCTGCAAGTAAAGTGGAGTGCACGATACACATTGCTTGATTTCGCTTGGAGGAAGTCCCGGAGTTCCCGAAAAAGTTCAATGGAAGCTGACACAGGGAGAGCATCTTCTGTGGAGGGATTTCTTCATTGGGTCAAAGAGGATGGAGGGCGCTTCATTTCAATGGAGAGAGCAACAAAGGGAGAGGGCACACTAAGCTTGGACGCATATCTCATTGAATCCTTTGGCAACGCTCAACATGAGCTTGCTATGTATACGGGTTCATTTGTATTGTATTACTTGTTGTATCATGCTTTGATCATCATTATATAGACATATATCCCAAAGCTGGTTTTTCCGGGGAGTTTTATTAGTCATGTTGACCAAAATACACAATGTCAAATTTATGCATGCTTAGAAATGTAGCGACCAGCATTTTAAAGTTCAAAGATCTAGAGGCGGTGTTATGTGTTTTAATGTATTATGCATGTGCTAACATTGAGTAAAAGAAAACACTTACCAGCACCTTAAAAAAACACTTAACCATTAAATATTGAGCAGAAAGTTTGGTATTTGTTTGCTGTCCTAAAAACAGCAGAGGACAATACCGTTTGAAACTTAGAGCCATACCAAGGTCAGGACAGACCTTAGGTGGCAACCTCATAGGACCTCAGAGAATCTACATGGTATCCCGGAGGGGCAAAGGTGGCTTAGACTGCTGATTTTGGAGCACTTTGTGGGCAGTTTTGTGAGGTTTATATCAGATTCCCATTGGCTGTTTTGGACAGCAGTTTTCCGATCAAAAGCGATTGGGTAAACTTCAGATCTGAGGGTACCTCTCATTCAGTGCCAGTTAGACTATTTCAGGGTAGATTTTGGACAACTAGTTGACGATGTTTGTGGACAGTTGTGGGCAGATTTGTTGGGCTGATTTTTGACACTTGTGGACAGCCTCTTTCACACATGTGTGGACAGGAGTGAAGCTATAGAGACGACCTCTTCCACACCTACTTACTAGGTGAGGTGAGGAGTTTAACTTTACCTCTTGCACACTGGTGGCAAGGGAGTGAAGCGGTGTTTCTTTGCATTTTGGAGCATCGAGTAAAAGCGTGTGAACGTGTCCCATTATCTCGAATGTGTGTGGAGGACAGGTTAGTCGGGGCTAGAAATTGGTCGCCTGGAAGGCGAGGATGGTCTTTGTCTTAGAAGGACCTCGAGCTGGGACATGAGTGGAGCAGTTGTTCAGTCATTCACATCCCGCTTTACTCTCCCGTCTTGGTGGCGAGTTTAAGAAAAAAGGAACAACAAAGGCAAAGAAGGGATATTTGTGATGCAGTTTGAGATCATATTATTCCCCACTTGGCTGGGAAGACTCATGCATACGAGATGTGGGCATCTCTATGCAAGTTGTCTGAGACCTCCAATGAGAACCGAAAGATGATTCTTCATGATGTGAGAACATTCACATGATTGAGGATGAGTCATTTACTTCATTCCTTGGTAGATACACCCAGATTAGAGACGATCTTGGAGTCGTCGGGGAGGTGGTGAACCCTAACTCTTTGGTGAGAACAACTATGAATAACTTCACCAAACCATGTGGTCCATTAAGTACTTGGCAGCATTGTTGCCGGGAAGTTATGCCTACATGCATAGGAGGATGTGGGATGACGTCCGGAGAATTAGGCTTGTGACTGACTTCTAGACAACAGCGGCGGCGGTAGTCGGTTTGGTGTTGTGACCTTGTTCTTTGGACAAAGGAAGAAACCCGGTTGTGGAGGTCGGCGGTCCCCAAGTTTGGGAGCCCCTGCAGGAGAAGCGGCGGCGTGATGCGTGAGAAAGAAGACGCGAAACGCAGTGAGATGCTTTGCTTGTGGAGATAGGGGTCACTATGCGGGGACAATATCCCAAGAAGAAGAAGAAGCGGCGGGGATGTGTCAACGGTAGCGGCGAGAGAGGAAAGTTGATGATCAATTTCTGCGAGAGAGAGAGTGTGCATTAAGTGACTACGCTTTTACGCTATTACACCATCGACCTTAGATAGGAGAGCGAGTTGATGAGGACCAACTGAATCACAGCGGTGATTGGCGGAGGGAGATGGGGCTTCGATGTCCCACAGACATCTCCGGTAGGTGGCCCGGATCCCACCAGTATAGCTCCCGATTCAGGCGATCCCGGCGGAACCACGAGTTGGTGCTATAGCTTGGGAACATGAGGAGGTTGATGAGAGGGCGGGCACCAGAGGCTTGAGCCTCCGCGCTTCTAAGGCAGGCGGTCCCGGGTTGGATCCACTTTAGGTGGAGATTGCAGCAAGAAGGCAAGTTGGTGACTCTGGTGACACACCAAGGGGCTCTTGGTGAGATTCCAAGAGAAGTGACTCTTGGTGAGATGCCAAGGTAGGTGCAAATCCTTGGTGGGAGACCAAGATAGAGATCTTGTTGTGATCTTTGAGATCTAGGTGATCTTGGATAGATGGAGATTCAATGCCATTTATAGATCACCTGATTGGCAGTCTGTGTGATTCCACTTTCAATGATCATGGTACAACCATACTCACCCAGTATATGCCAGGAGGCAACCAAGTCCACTCTGCTGAGGGCAGGGTGGTGTTGATAGGCACTTTCTCGGTAGAAGTGTTGGGGTTGGGTACCTTGGAAGAGTGGTCCCCATGTGCTTATGAGTCTCTAAGCACAAAGGGAAGAACTATTACCCTTGTACTATGTACTTTGTGTCTAATTCCACTTTGAGCAGGAGATTTAAATCAAAGTGAAATTTGGTCATTTCAACCCTAAAAGTGACAATTAATTCACAAAATTAGGTGAATTAATAAACAAAAAGTGGAAACTATGGAAACTTAAAGAAAGTGGATTTTGAGTTGAGATATATGTGAAATGATCTCAACCATCGATTAGGAATAGAGATGATCTCATCCATCCATCATTGAGGTTTCCTTATGCTTCCTAAAGGGGAGGGCGCAAGGGACGAAGGAGAGCTCATTCCTTGTATGTTCACCAGGAGCGGAGGGCAGAGGGATGAGAGCAGTAGGGTGAGAGCTTGGTATACATGTTCATGGAGGCTCATGGATACTTAGGCCTCGGTTATTTGATGGTGATCACATCAGCTAGGAGGAGGCGCACCCACTTAGGAGTGGAGTGCACATTACCCGATATCGCTTGGAGGAAGTCAGTTCGGACAGGTTCAGTGGAGAGGCAACCTGGGAGAACATCTTCTGTGGAGGGATTTCTTCATTGGGTCAAAGAGGAAGGAGCGCTTCATTTCAGTGGAGAGGGAAACAAAGGGAGAGGTCGCACCACAGTTTTGGTCTCTTTTCCTTCTGGTTCTTGATGCAAGTTTCGTGAGGAGCTTGCTATGTATACAAGTTCCTTTGTATTGTATTACTTGTTGTATCTCATACTTTGATCATCAATATATAGACAAATATCCCAAAGCTGGTTTCCCCGGGGGGTTTTTATCCGAAGTCATGTTGACCAAAAATACACAAGTATTTTTGGTCAAATTTATGCATGCTTAGAAGTGTAGATCAGCATTTTAAAGTTCAAAGATCTAGAAGTAGTGTTATGTGTTTTTATTAGACATGCATGTGCTATCATTGAGTAAAGAAAACACTTGAAAGGACACCTTAAAAGAGCATAACCTTTAAATATTGAGTAGAAAGTTTGGTGATTGTTTGCTGTCCTAAAGCGACCAAGAGAGAGCAGCCATGCAGTTGAAGAAACTTAGAGCCATACCCCAAGGTCAAGAATGAGAGCTTAGGTGGCAGCCTCAGGGTTCTCAGAAGAAAATCTACAACCTCCCTGCAGCTAAGAGGAGGTTAATTTAGCCAGCTTTCGGTTAGTGTCTCAACTATACTATGTGTCCTAGGCTGGTTAGTGGACACTTAAATTACTGAGATCAACCTTATTATCTGACCTAAGTCTAACTTGAGCTGCTGACTAAGTTTTGTTGTTGGTGGATTGTGGGGCCAGAGAGAGAGAGAGAGGAGGCGCACTAGTTGAGTGGATGGTGGGTCCCTAGCTGGTAGAGCACCTCATGAGCCTTTTGGTGGGATGTGGGGAGTCCCGACCAAAGAGGCGCACCTCTTTGAGGAGCCTTAGGCTGGTGGCACACAATTCAAAGCAAGAAAGGTGGTTGCTAGGGGTAGGAGGAGGTTGAGGGTGAGAGGACACACACATAACATTTTCACGACAGTTTGTTTAGATTTGGAAAGTGGCAACAACTATTTCAGGTTTGAAGACAGATTGGATGGGTACAAACTTCTCTGAAACAAAGGTTGCTGTTTTTGAAGCAAATGACCTTCCGAGATTCTTGACAAGTAGTTCCTTCAACCGTCTGCGTGGTGGCGGCTGCGAGAAGAATGAGGTCGAGCCATGTGGAGAGTGATCTTGGATGCGATGAAGGATCATTTGATCCCTCAAATATCCAAGAAGAAGACGACGAAGGAAGTGTTACGACACCCACAAGTATCTACAAAAGTGAGAACATAAACAAAAAGATGGAATTGAGGAATAAGCTCAAATCCACACAAATGTCCAGATCAGACTCAATTACCAGTTACCTCATGAATATCACCCGGATACGTGATAAAACTGGGAGGTGGTGTCTGATAAATGCATCTGACATTGGGTGGATTCTCAAATCCTTAGGGAACCATTTGTCAAAAATTGTGCAGGAGGAGAACCTTCCCCGCGTTTGAGAGCTTTGGGGCGACTTATCGGGGTGGGGTTGGGATAAAGAAAAATTCCGGTAAGAGGTAAGGTGAAAGCATTGCCTCCACCAGTAGGAAAAATGCTAGAAGTAAAACCAAGTATTTTGTATGTCATAAGCTTGGACATTATGCATCACAGTGCCCAGAGAGGAAGGCGAGCAAAAGTCACGGCCCGGCAAGAGGTAGCGACCTCCGCTTGAGAAACTTCGGGGTGACAAGTTCTTGCGAAATTTGAAAAGATTTCTCATTGGTTTCACACACTTTGCTTTCTAACTTGGCCGAGAGTTTCCTAGGAGTGCGTGCGTGGGCAGTGCATCTAAGCCATATGACATGACGCCAGGAGTTGTTTACCAATCTATGAAGCAAAGACTACGGGGAATACATATGGAGCTTATTGTGATGCAAGTATGCGATTAAATGGAGTTAGGACAATTTTGTTTCAGCTTCGAGGCGAGCTTCGTTGGGAAGTGAAAGCGTGTTGTATGTTCCAGGGCTCAAGAAAATTTTGTTTTCAATCTCAGTCATGGAAGATAAGGGTTTTGTTGTGGAGCTCCAAAAAGAGAAAGCCCTCATCAGGCCGGAAGGATCTAGCCCTGACACGGCTCAAGTGGTAGAGGTTAGAGGAGCCATTCGTGCAGATTCTGGGGGTGAGCATATTTCAAGCCTTGGTTGTGACAACCTATGTGAGTTTTGACACGGGAGTTTGGGACACCTACATTACAGGGAATTGTCGATCATGAGGGAGATTGTCACCGCTGAGGTCTTCCCGGTTAAGTATTGGCGTTAGGGGTGTGAAGAGGTTGCATGCTTGGCAAGCATGCCATGGTTGCTTTCCCAAGCAGTGAGTCTAGGTCCAAGGATATTTTGGATCTTATACACTCGAATGTATGTGAACATATGTCAGCATGCTGCTTGGTCTGAGGAGGCATGGCACTAAGGTACTTTTAATTGATGATTTCTCTGGAAGACATGGATCTACTTCACTAAGAGACCAACGATGAGATGATTAGGTTTCAAGAGTTTGGACTCTTGTGGAGAACTAGATAGGGAAGAAAATCAGGGTCCTGAGATTGGACAATGGGGTGAGTATACCTCTAATGACTTCAAGGAGTTCTGCAAGGAGGCATGAATTAAGAAGGAGCTGACAGTATCTTACAACGCACAGTGGAATGGGATTGCAGAGAGGAAGAATCGATCAATCATAGGGGTTGATAAGGCCATGATCCACGCGATCAAGATTTCCTTGTGTTCCTTTGGGCAAAGACATGCAATACGATAGTTTACATCCAGAACAGGAGTCCTCATAAAATCTTGCGAGGACAAGACACCTAAGGAGGCATTCATTGGTGTGAAACAAGAGGTGAGTCACTACGCATTTTTGGTTGTCTGGCGTATATACATGTACCGAGAGAAGGACCAGGTGGGCCCTCCATCATGAAGAGATGTTGTAAGGATACAACAAGACTTGGGAGACTCCCGGGATTTTTCATTCCGGCCTGTGAGGAGGGCGTAGTGGTGAGATGTGAAGTTCAAAAGGAGGACTTTGCATCAGAAGTCTGTGAGACCCTACCGGTGGCGGAGAATGAGAAGCGGGAAAGCTCTGATTGAGTCCCTAGATCATCAATAGCTTCCGGTCTTGGGGAAGTCAACCTTCAAGTGAGGAGGAGGATAGATCAGCCCCTTCTAGTTTTCTTAGGAGATATAGATGGACCATGCGAGACATTGAGGGATGCTAAGGAGCATGTTGAGGCTCCTAAGAGTACATTCAGGGAGAGCAGGAGCCCTCTGAGGAAGTTTTCAAACTATATGGAATTATTGAGTTGCATCATTGATTCCAAGGCTTCCAGTTTTGAGGAAGCAGTAGACCAGCAGGTTTGGAGGGATGGCATGGTGAAGGATGATGTGTGGAACATAGTACATCTTATCACAAGATGCATGCTTGTCTGAAAGCCTCCACAAGATACCTATTTGTGTAACAACTAGAAGTTTCTACCACTATCACCCTAGAAGACTTCCCTTGTTTTATGATGGAAGAGGTCCAACACAAGGGAGGCTTCCCTAGTGACCTCAGGGATCAAGTAGCAATTGGTCACATAAATGTTAGGTCTAGGTCTAGGAAAAGTAAAGAGGGGAAAGCAGGTAATTGTTTCACTTGTACGAAACAATAAGCAATCCAAAGCATAATATGAACCAATTACCAAGTTATATATCTCATTAATGACCTCTAGGCACTAGATTATCAAATAAACCAATTGTTGTTGCAAAATTACAGAAGTAAGACAATGTATAGCAGCAATTAATATTTTTGTAACAGTGATAGGAAAGAGTACCTAGAAATATAGCAATTGAGCATAGGAATTAAGCCTTCAACATGTGCAATAACATCCAATTGCTAAACAATAATGCAGTATCTTTGTATTATTTCAAGTATGCATGATTAGATCAAACTAGTGGTATGTAAACTTTTGTAACAATGACAATAAATATCATTTTGTTTGTCAAAGTTAGAGTTAATAAAGTTAGTAAAAATCTTGAGATAATGAAAATAGAGAGTTTGTTGATCAATTTCACCAAAAGAGAGTTGTAAAATCAATGCCTTTTAGGGCTTATGGAGTCAAGTATGCAAGTTGCAACCCTTTGAAGAATGAATTAGATATTCAAGAAGAATGAAGTTTTATCCCTTAGGTGCAACCTCTCTTGGGCCTTAGGACTAAAACTTGAAAGAAAATTATTTCTAGGGTGCAACCTCTCTTGGTCCCTAGATGTCGTTTTCCCTGTTCTAGATACCTAGTTCAGGATCAAGATGGTGGGATTAAAACCTAAGGTGCAACCTCTCTTGGGTATGAGTCTTTTGAACCCTAGCAAGTAAATCTCTTAATGCTTTAACAAAACTTGGACAAACAAGGTGTAGAAGGAGAGAAACCCTTATGTCTCCTTCCTAGGTTTTTACTAGAACAGGCAACATGCAACAAGATAGCAATTATCACATTATATCATGAGCAAACACATTAACTTAAAGAAAATTATTTACTTATCCAAGTCATTATGCCAAGAGAAGCCCTAGTTGCAACAAGATATCATCCAAGAAATGAGAAACATCCACAAACAATCCTTCTCCAAGAGGTGCATACTAGATCCAAGAAGCCAAGGAAAGTATAGCGAACTTTTTAAGAGCTCCCACTCATAAGTGTGAGGGGAGAGTGATGATGAAAATGATTTGAAGTGCTAGCCTTATTTATATAAGGTAAACCCTAGCACTTTGTCCACTCAGTTGAGTAAAATGTCAACAACATGTGCTAGAAGTGGAATGACCCTCAAAATAGCCTCTACAAATGATAAAACGTGAAAATAATACAATATATGGTCACACATGTGGTGGCGTCAAGCCCTCAAGGGCATGGAGAAGGCCTCAAGGCCACGTGTCATCATCTATGAGTGCAAGCAAGGAAAAACCACCATCAAGTGCCTGGTCACATCATGCGGTGGTGTCAAATTGGCGACAAACCCCATCCATCTCCATCAAACCCTATGGCGTCATCATCAAATGCCCATTCCATGGTGTAAAGGATGAGTGTCCAAAGGAGAAGTGTGTATGTCATCCTCATCTCCCCGATGCAATGTCCTCCATCTAATGCATGATAGTCTCTAGGGTGTAGAGCCTAGGGTGTGGGCTTGCTACCCATCTCTGTGCCACCATGACCATATCTGGTATAAATCCCCATCTATCCATCATCCAAGGTCCAGGAGATGTGAAAGCGGAGGTATCTAAATGTGTCAATTCATTGGGTGACTCAATGCTCTGCATCACATGTGTCAAAGTCCTGCAATAAGGGAATAATGTCCTAGGTGAAAGCCTAGGCGTCCTTCAAAGAATACCATGTCGGAGACACAAAATCCAAAATAAAAGTATGAAATCAACTAGAATCTGGGACATGTCATCTAGCCCTCCATGTCATTATCCGATTATTGGGGACAACAGTTCATGAGGAACTTATAGAACAATTTGGGATGTAATCCTAATATGCATAGGCATGTGTTGGACATAGATTTGGGACGTGTCTTATTACACGGGACACATCCCAAATCCGTGTTCATTGCGATGCCTGCACATGTCCCAATTCGGGAGACCGTGTCATGCCTGAGAGAAGAATCTAGAACTCATGTTTTTCTCATGCAAGTTGGAGTTGTAGGTTGTTTTGGTGTGCGGCTGAGGGTTATTTTGCCTTACTAATTGTATTTAAAGAGGTCCCCACCCCCTCCATTTCACCCACCCTAGTAATTAATGGTATTATTAAATTCTTAAAGTAAAAGTGACATTCTCCTTTATCTTACATTTCATCCTTTTACTTAAAATGAAGAAGATAAAGGATGAAAATGAAAGATAAAGGAGAATGTCACTTTTACTTAGAATTTTAACATTACCATTAATTCTTCAAACGTTTGAGAGTGGTTCCAACCTCAGCTGGACTTCATATGGAGAAAGTAGATTTTTAGGTCCCATTCAAAATTCATAGGAGACTTCTGGACTTCATATGGAGAAAGTAGAATTTTAGGTCCCATTCAAAATTCAACAGACTTGATGGTTTTCAGGATTGCAATGTTTCCACTGGATTCTCTCATGTATGAGGGTATGGAACTGCCATTTTATCAAGAGCACCAAGCCCTTTATGTACCTCGATGTTGGTGGCATTGATTGTTGAATTCTTATGTCATGATCCTGGTAAAAATGTACCCTTCACTCAAGTAAAAACTCTCATGTTGAACTCTTCTCTTTGTCATCGTGTCAGGTGACTTAGTGGTGTATGTGCACACCAACCTCCGTCTTATTTACATGCAGAGAGAAGAATGGTTGATGGGAAAGAAAAAGATGTGGGATGTGTTTCCTGATGATATGGGTTTGGACAACAGTGTTGAGTTGGCATTAGCCAACTTGGATCTTAATGAACCAATGCTAGAGCCGGTCACTTTTGATGATGGTGATCCTCTCGAGGGGTCATCCTCCAAACTAGCAAATGCATAGATTGCATTGGAAATAGAGGAGGAGGAGGAGGAGGATGGAGGAGAGAGCACTGGTAGTGATGCTAATCTTGATGATTATGACAAGGAGGACTACTGACAGTCGTGACTCATGAGCTATGAGATTCTTCCATCTACGATTCTATTATCTACCCTATGGCTATTTTGTATTTTCCATTAGTATTCCCACCCATAGTATCCGTGACTCTAACTCGGTATCTATGTACATTGTAATACATTTTAATTTCGATGACTTAATGAGATTGAGAATGTTGCGGCTTATGGTTATAATTTCTTGTGTGTTTAGTGTTTGTCATTTGATCATCAATGATGTTACAATGTATTATGTAACATATTTTGTATCATGTAAATCTTCTATTTTCTAAAAAAATATGAATCTTTATGTCTATATTTCATTTTTGTATGTGTAATTTTTCAAATTTTTTTCATATATATAATTTTTTTAAATATATATATATATATATATATATATATATATAAACGTATCCTC
>SNQJ01S0196785.1:0-17362 GCA_010110895.2 Picea sitchensis
GAAAAACCCCTGAGTTTTCTTTCTTTGGAATCATAAAACAAACATTGAAAGGCCCATGTGGGACCGAACCACTCCTTCTTAGGGTTCTTTAAACATACTCCAAGGGACTCGTCCAAAGGATGAGCTTACATCAACAAGCATATGTTATCCTTCTCAAGCTTGTGTAAAACTAAAGAGGTACTCGCCAGAAATGGTGGGGGAAATTTTGGGAAAGGGATATGTTTCGATATTGTATTAGTGGCAGTAAGTGTCACTCTTGAACATGACATTCCCTGTTCATCATTTGAATCTGGGTTTGGAAATCCATTTGTCTCTCATCTGAATTCCTACAAGGTCATATCTTGGGTCGTCTTTGAGTCAATTCTGCCAAGACCATTGTCATGTTGTTCATATGTTCAAGAGTAGTCCAAACAAGCCCTCCATTGAGTCGGCCATCTGCAGTTTTCCATTCTTACCATGTCATCCTTCCTTGTGTCCGTTTCAAATCATATTCGTACTTTGACTTGCCCTCAAAATCTGTTACTTATTTCGTGTCATTGATGGGGGATACATCAAGGCCCTCCCATGACGAGTCTTTTTCTATCGACTCCAACGCATTATCCAGGAATAATACTTAGAAATCATTTAGTACCTTAGAACCTGCATGCCTTAATGACATGTCTCTTTGCTTTCGAAAGTGGATTCACATCATTGGTCTTTGATCGAGAGATTCAGCCAAATGTTCGACTTCATCTCATTTATTCACATGTTCGGATTGTACTTAGGTACCTTGGGAGTCATTAACATCAATGGTGATTTCTCTCGCACTTGTTAATGGTTTTCATCAATGATCGGTAATCGAGTGGTTTCTACCATGTTCGACTTCGACACATGTAATCACATGGTTAGATTCGTACTTTTCAAACAACGGGATTGAAGACCCTGGGTCTTATCTTTTGGCCCAGGCTGTGTTTGAGTATCTATGATTTGTATTGACACATGGATCTACTTTGTATGTCATGTGGCTATGTCCTAATCTATGTCTTCTAAACACATAGATCCACAGTGTATTCCTGGTGGCTATGTGGTATTTTGGCGACATGGATCCACAGTTTATGAATGGTGGCCATGGCCTACATTTATGATTTCATTCATTTGTGGTCTGAGCATGAGAATGCCTACCTCAGAACTGGTATTATATTCTATAGATGCTTTATTGTTTGTAGGCTTCTGATTAGGTGTGATCCTTGTTTCTGACACACACACGCATTTTACAAAGTATTTCAGCTGTCACAAATTCTAGCCTCATACTTTGGGGGGCATTATGTTACACATTATTTTGGTCACTCTGGTGATGTCTCTACAATTATGTGTTCGGGATCTCATAAGGACTTTTTGCCTGAGAAAAGAGACTGTTGTTTTCTTCCACAAAACATATTTTTAAGATGAGTTCGTAGGCTGACTATGTTGTAGGGTGAGAGAATCTTGATTCTCGTAGGCAACCCTATACCTAGCCTGCGAGGTGTTCGCAGTTTTCTCTATAGGTAGGGTGCGAACCTGTTTTGAAGCTTAAAAGGAAGAGGAAGTTACGAAGGTTCTAGAAGAGTATCTTCTAGAAAATGAGTTGGCATTCACATGGTTGGCATCCTACTGACTTCTCAGATTTAGTGGGATCATCCTCATCCCTTTAAACATCCCTTCTTCTCCTATATAATGAAGGGTTTCTCAAGGAAGAGGTTAAGAAAGATTGAATGGAGAATTGATGAAAGAATTGTGTGAAGAACCCTGTTTGGATTGAAGCTTGAAGACTCTATTTGTCTATCAAGTTGTACTGGATCTTATTCATGCAAGTGTAGATAAAGTGTGTGTGTTGGAACCAAGGACCATTGAAAGGAAGCTTGTGACATCAAGGCAATCTGGTTTTATCTTCTACTTTCATTTAATATAATGCAGTGGCATGTCCCTTTCCCATAAAATCACTCTTATTTTATTGTATAACTCCTTGATCATATGCATAGGTTGACATTGAATATACTTTTCTATCTTCACTTTGGTTGGTTTGTGTTGTCTTAGACCTGATCTCACAAGAGCATCAGAGCGATGTAGGAACAAAAGAGACCTAAGGAAGCGATATAAAGGTATGTCAGTCATTCCTTCTTGGTAGTATATTCAATGACTGCAACTTAGAGAAAGATTCATGTCTTGTCATGTTTTGTTCTAGATCTAGGTGGATCTAGGGAGATCTGTTAGTGTCCACATATACTGATTTATCCTATAACACTCCTATATGACATTCAAGTAAAAGAAAAGTCAAGAAAAATAGAAACCACATGGCTAGGGCCATATGTGGTCGAGGACATCCAACCTTCAGGAGAAACAAAGATAAAAACACTCCAAGGGAAACCATTTAAGAAATTACTCAATGGGGTCTAACTAAAGAAATATCATACATAATATGCTACAACCCTACTGGTGCAATGTTGGCAGAAGGGGGGGGGGGGGCACTAGTAGGAATTGATTTTACAAAATACCCCTGGAGCAGTGTCAGGCAAAGAAAATGCATAAAATATGAATTTCAAATATCTTGATCAAACCATCAACAACACAAGCATAGAATCAAAAGATCAAATATTTATCAAATCATCAAGAGATCAGAAGAAGACATGGATGGATATTTCGACCGTTTCCAGAGAAAAAAAGGTCTCTTCACATGAACCAATAATCAATGTCGACACCATTACCTAGAAAAAAATGGCTACTAAAACATCATAACAATGCATAATAGTTCACGTGATTTGCAGACGATTGGCTATGAAAAATGATAGTACGTGGGAATATCTCTCATCAAGATAGTTAATATTGTGTAAGCGTACAAAAAATAAGTTGATATCATACCACCAGTATCCACTCCATCAATAAAGTAAAATGACCATCCTCATACACGCATATTCATGCAAATATGAGGTCCTTGAAGACTAAGTTACGTGCGAAGAGTTTGGCTATCCTATCAGCTACCTTCAGAATCATGAAACTGACCTGTATATATCAAATCTAAAGTAACAAGGAGAAACCATTATGCAAGTAGTAAAAATAGGCTACGATGATGATGATTGTTGCAGACGATGAACTACCTGATCCAAACCTCCAAAAGGGAGAAGCTGGCCAACCATCTTGGATACCAATGTCAGGAGAAGATACTCATCATCACGTGAAATAAGGAATGTTCCTCCTCGATACCATTCACTCAATCCAAATGAAAAAGGGACATTTGAGAGTCATCCCTAAGATAGGTTATGGAAGTTGTAGTCCAGTTTAGGTTACTTGAATGGAGCGCAAAAATAAAATATGAAAATATTGTTTCGTGTAACACTCTTATGTGGGAATAAAATGACTATGGACATGAACAAAAACCAAGGATGTTTCTAAACTCTGGTATTCAACTAAGAAAAAGTTGGAAAGTTGTATCTAAATCCTGAAACTTCCAAAAATGCAAAACTAAAGGAGCAATCTACCTGCACATAGAAACATCTATGATTCAACAAACAAAGAAAATTCACTAGAACTTGACTCCAACAATCTCTCTTCTTTCTTATTCTTATTTTGTGATAGCCTTAGAAGGACATAGAAGAAATTTTGTAATTTTGTAATTTTGTCACAACCCCCTCTTGCGCAGGACGAGCAAGGAATTGAGAGGGGGGGGAGATGTTTTAGGGGCTAGTCGACTCTGCCGACTAGACACCCAGTTGAGTCGACTATAGTATTCTGTTAGGGAATTCGATCGAATAGGAAATTAAAGTCGACCAACACAACAGTTAAGGAATGTAACCGACTAGTAACTATACATCACATATATACATCATTATGTAATGGAAAGATAAGGTTATTTTGGATACATATAATATAATTCTTTGACGGTTCTCCCACTATTGTGTATGTCTATATGTATACTTGTGTGGTTCTATATATGATTCTATAAATTTTAATGCTCTATGTAAGTATCTATTGGCAACCTTCTCGTACTTTCTCCCCGACTACAACAAAGTTGAAGGTTAGATCTTGGTTAGTCTACTTGGAAAATGTAAGATTTATCTCTATTTTTTATTTGCCAAAATCATAGAAAGAGAAGGGAAAAGAACATACATAGAAAACAAAATACTTACCACTATATTTTTTTATTTCCCGAGATAGCACAAGGCACATGAAAAAGAGCATACATGGACAAAAAAGGGAGCAAACTAGAAATAAAAAAATAAAAAATGAATTGAATTATTAAAACAAAATGAAAGAGATGTTAAAAATTGCAATGAAATTGTATAACTCCAAATCTAATAAAAATGGTCGTGTCTTGGGAAAAAAAAACATTTTTTGGGTGAAACAAAAATGGTTTCTAACTGAAAGCAACACTCCAGGCACACTGGAATGGTTCTCTTGGCCTAGAAATGCTTAGAAATAACATAATTCAGAATTCCTTTAATCCATGTAGTGATAAAGGTTTTAATATCTCGATCAATAATGAGAGTAGGTCTTCATAGGGGTTCAAATACCATGTTCGATCAAGAGGGTATATCCACAGGTCGAACACATTAAGGAAACTGCTCATACAAATATATAAAATATCAGTGCACTAATGTACTACATGGTTAAGACCCTCATAGAGAGAAACAATCCATGGCCCCATACAACACAACCACTTGAGACAATATATTAATGAAAAAGGAAAATATTGTAAATACGATTTTCTCACAATAGATCATCTACAAATGACCCTCCATGCTCTTTAAATATAGATCATGAACCAATTGTGCATTTAGTCACATATCATTATATCCATTAGTATTGAGAAGAGGATGAACCATGGGATCACTTTATATATAGAACATAATCATGATCGTTGAATTAGATAATTACAATGCATACTAAAGAAACACAATTTACCTAAAGACATATTAAATCAAGTTGATATTAATGAACTACTAAGTGTTTAAATATCCTAACACCAATCCAAATACTTGATATCCACTTTGTTCTTTCCATGTTATATTTTGAATCTCCGCCAACTAGCCTCTAAATTTTCATTATATATCATTAACAATGGGAAAATCTTTTTGCATGCAAAGGATTTGTTGAAAGAAGAAGGCTAAACATTCTAAGTTTTTTACTTTTCCTAATTTTTCAAATGTAGTCATGGAATCATTACCAAAATTGAAATTTTGGATGAATAAAATTATTATTTTTATTGCATAAATGGGTTCAACACCCTTAATACCATTATTACAATCTAATTTTGCAATATTAAATTTTGATATTTACAATTATATTAATTTAAAATTATACTTATTAAATTTCAAACCAAAAATACCAAATTCCCTTATCAATTTTAATCAAAATAACCAATTTATAACGATTTTAAAATACAACTTTAATAAAGGTAAGAACGAATAAGAAAACTTAACAACTATAAAACAATGTTTATGAAAAAGGACAAAGCAAAAATCAACTTTAATACTTTAGTGTGGCGAATTCATGAAACCAAGACACTAAAAATACCTATTACCAATACAATTTTTAAATAAACGTTTGATATTAAGAAAGGGACTTGAACGATGTTGCTTTAATGTGAAAATGTACTTTGTCTTTGGGGTTGTTTATTAAATTAATAATATTTGAAAGTGATAATAATTATATATTAAATAATATATAATTAATAATATATTTTGATAATTTAATTTTTTTTTTAAGGATTGAAGAAAATATTTTAAAAAAATGAAGGAAGAAAATATATGACAATGCTTAAATATCAAGCAAAACTAACTTAGATTTATTATATACAAATTACAAATTTGTAATTAAATATGGAGGATTTATGGTTTGTGATGTATTTCAATTATTAATTAATTGAGAGAGACATTATGGAGGACATACACATACAAATAAGGAGTGATTTAATGGAGACATAAATATGGAGGATTTATTGTTTGTGATGAATTTCAAGCACTAACTAATTGAGGGGGACATTATGTGGGACATACACATGAAAAAAGGGAGTGATTTGATGAAGACAAAAACATGGAAAACTTATTGCTTGTGTTGCATTTGAGGCACTAACTAATTGAGGGAGACATTATGTAGGACATACACATGAAAACAAGGAGTGATTTAATGGAGACCTAACATGGAGGATTTATTGTTTTTATGGATTTCAAGCATTAACTAATTGAGGGAAACATTATGCGTGACATACACATGAAAACAAGGAGTGTTTTAATGGAGACATAAACATGGGAAGAATTCTTTAAACAAGATATTCCTTAATTATATGTGGCTTTTTTAAATCTCATTTTAGAAGGATATTTCAACAACATTTGAAGGGTAAAATATATTAGAAAGACTTTAAATATTGACCTAAAAGGTCTTTGAAAGTTAATCCTAGAAATCAAAAGAACAATATTTTTGTATTTTATAATCATTGTAAGGTTACTAATAAAGAAAACAATTTCTTATCTAAAAGTGTGAAATCCATAATATTCTTATTAGACGAATTGAAACCTTAAAACATCTCTTTTAATAATTTTTTATAGCTAACTCTAAATGGGCTTGGGCCAATTTCCCTTTGTAAAGCCTACCTCCCATTTTCCATTACATGAAAATCTACTCTTCTTATATATATATATGGTTAGATTTTAGAAAAAAATACTATTAAGAATAAAAAAAAATCCAATTTACAACATATTTGAAATACAACTTTATTAAATATAACAACAAAAAAAAATTAATAATATTTATGAAACAACAAAATAATAATAATTAAATAATATATAATTAAAAATTCACTTTTATACTTTAATAAAACTATTAAAACTCTATTTCATGTGAGAATTGCAAATAATTAAATGCTATATAATTAAAACATCACTTCGATACTTTAATAAAACTCCATTTCATGTGGGAATTGCTGAAATGTGAGAGATGTGCATGGTAGATGACCTACCAATCACAATTTTGTTATCAAAATTCAATCTTAAAAAATGTGGAGGATTAAAATTCAATCTTAAAAAATGTGGAGAAAATCTCCTTCATCATACAACGAAAAAAGTGGATAAAATATTGCTTGTAATGCATCACACGTACTAGTCAAGCTAAAGTTTTTTGGTGTCCATTATATGGATGTAGAAATTTCAAGCTCTAATTAAGCTCTAATTAATCATATGTACTATTGAGGGAGACATTATGAGGGACATACACATAAAAAGAAGGAAACATACTGAGAGTTTTTTTTATATACACGTAAAAAGAAGGAAATGTAGGGACAGATTCTTTGATTTTAATCATATGCACCATATGCACATGTAAATGGGATTCTGGTGTTGTTTAGTATGTCTAATATCTATAACTAAAAAACTGAAAAATGAATAACTTCTAGTTCCTCTATGTGTTCTATTTTTTATTATTTAATCTACTAAACAGAGGTGGTAAACCCAAACTTCTCTGGTAATTACACATGTGTAATAAGTTATATTAAATTTAAGGTATAAAAACATGAAAAAGTTAAGACTAGATTTTTATTTTTGTTTCAGAAAACTAGATTTTGGTTGTAGGGTGTTGGATCCCATTATATGGAAATGATGAATGATAAGGGATACAGCTAAATTTATTTACTAGCATTACATATGTTATTTTCAATTTATTGGCTTGAGTTGTAATTGTTTTATGTTATTTTCAATTTATTGGCTTGAGTTGTAATTGTTTTATATTATTTGCTGAGTAAGGATTTTGATATCTTGGTAGTTATTTATGTTTTACAATAGTTTCTTGGGGTTGGGATGAGAGTGAGTTTCCCTATCACACATTGTCCCTCAAATTAATGGTTGCTATGAGATATTCAAGCCTGTGGATTTGTGGAAAACTTTTTAAAGGAAAATATTGTGTATATTTAAAAAGATTTAAGTCATTTTTTTGTTCTTTATGTAGTTCATGTTTGACTTTTGATCTATAAACCACCTTAGATTTTCCAATGATTAGTTTGCAAGAACATGTCTTAAATTGTTACTACTACAATGAATTTATGTTTGATTGGTGTGATTATTATTTTTATGCACTTGTTAATTTAACAAAACTATAAAGCATGCCATAAAATTATTTAACTATTGTGACATAAAAAAACTACAATAGAATAGAAGACACATTGGGAACACTACACACAATTTGTACCCTATGAAACTTGATGTGTAAAATCCCAACAAGAAATGAAGGATTATGCATTTCTTCTTAATAAATGGAGCGCACAATAAAAAGATGCAAATTTTATAAATCTTGTTGCATAACTATGAGACACTATCATATATTGTAGTCCCATACATAATTCTCTTTCTCCTTTTCTTTGCTATCTCTCTATCCCTCTTGGTGATTCCACGACTATGGAACATGAAATTGATACCATAAGAGATGACCGCCTTTTCACCCTTTCACTAAGGTTTTAACTGTAAATGTGTTGAACTTACACATAATAGATCTAGCTAAACAATAATACACACATTTACAGAGAGAATTTGAGAAAGCAGAAGAAAGAGAGAAAGAATGAAATAATTCTCATTAACCGTTATGAATAATGAATAATTTACACATGATATACTCTGTATAACTCAATGAGTGCGCACTAGAGGAGAACCAATGCACCATAGTGGTGGTCTAGAGTGATCTGGACACACACCAACAATTATGAGAGTAAAATGCCACCTAGTCTAGTGTCTCAAGTAGTTACGGGAGTGAACTTCCACCTAGCTGAGTTAACTAGTCAACTAGTCTTCAGTTAACTGACTGAACAAAGAGTAGTGAGGAGTAGATCAGGGAATCAAGGGTAATGCGTCAGTCTGGTGATGATCCCAAGGCAAGTGTGCATTAGCTGATGATGATCTCGATGTTGCATGGTGACAAAACCAATGTAGCATCTAAACTCAACTCAACTAGTCAAACTGAAGTGTCAACTGAAAGAGAAAATTCTCGAGGTGGAATATTCTCCCCTAAAATATAGGAGACTAGACAATGACTAATTATGACTAATAAAAAAGGAAAAACCTTAGGAAAAAGAAATCCTAGGTGTGTGTGAAGTAACTCCAACACCCCCCCTGAACATCACTATGGTGAAAATAAAGAATGGGTCCCGGCAACGAGGCCATGTTAGGTACCCAAATACAAAAGATACACTAAAATAAAGTGAGGAAAGAGGGAAAAATTCATGGGAAAAAACCCCCCTCAAGGTATAATGTATGTAAAAAGAAGAACTATAGTTTCTATGCAACTGTGTCCTTCACTCCAAGATGACTTCGTAGAGAATGGAACTTCTGCTTAGTGAAGGTATTGGTGAATATGTATGTTGTTTGTTCTGTTGAAGGACATAACTATAAGTCGATGATCCCCTCATGTACTAAGTCCCGGATGTAGTGCATGTGGATCTCGATGTGCTTCGTCTACTGCCTCTAAACTGGATCTCTGTAGAACTTCATAGTGCTCTGGTTGTCACACCAGATGACGATCAGACAATGAAACTGAATGCCCAAGTCAGGGAGAAAATGTTGTAGCCACATAGCTTGAATGGTTATGTTAAATACCCCTCTATACTCTTCCTCGGCTGAAGATAGAGAAATGGAAGCTTGATTCTTGCTCGACCAACAGATAGGCCTGGAACCAAGACTGAGTGAGTAACCATATGTGGACTTGCAATTAGTGCTATCACCAACCCAGTCAGAATCAATAAACCTAATGAGATATAATGGAGAGTCTATTGCATAATGAATCCCAAAGGTGATTGTTCCCTGTACGTATTGAAGGATATGCTTTGCAGCCTTCCAATGTAGCTCATGCGGCTCTTGCATGAATCTAGAAACTGCGCCAACTTCATAGGAGAGGTCTGGTATGGAGTGTGTGAGATACAACAAGCCCCCCACTAGTTGTTTGTACAGTGTGTTGTCAACCAGTGGAGTCTCCCCGCCATCCTCAAGTTTAACTCTTGATAGGAAAGGAGTTAGAGAAGACTTGTAGCCTGTCATGTTAAATATCTCAAGGAGATCTCGTGCATACTTGGCCTGAGACAGTTTGATGTATGATGCATCCTGACTGATATCGAGTCCAAGGAAGAAGTGTAGTGGACTCATGTTCGTCATCAAAAACTTGTAATGTAGAATCCTCTTGTGATGCAGGAGCATCACCTCCAAAGTCAAAACGCAAGCGTGGAGGCAAAGGAACGACATCTCAGCATGACAGATAGATGGATAGACTGAAGTAGTAAATAGGAGTCTGGGAAACTTGCTGAGAAGTTTAGTCACTAAGCAAGGTCATCAATGGGATCAGATTCTGGCACAAGAAGAATTTGCATTCAACAATTCTATGAACAGGAGCACAGGGAAAAGTCCATTTGAAATTGTGTATGGTATACAACCAAGAGGGATTACAAAGTTGAGAGATCTGAATCAAGATGAGTTCATAAGTGTTGGAGCAGAGGATTTTGCAACAGAAATGCAAAAACTCCATGACATTGTCAGAGAACAACTATAGAACAACATCCAGAAATATAAGAGGGGAGTTGATCAAAAGAGGAGAGAAGTTCAATTCGAAGTTGGAAATGAAGTTTTAGCTCATTTAAGAAAAGAAAGGTTTCCAAGAGGAACGTATAACAAGTTGAATATGGAGAAGATGGGACCATGCACGATTCTCAGAAAATTCGCAGCCAATGATTATGAAATTGAGTTTCCAGACAATGTTGGGATATCACCGATATTCAATGTTCCAGACATGTATCCTTATAGGAGAGATGAGACAGGAGAATCAGATGATTAGAAAGAAGTTCAGTGGGAAGAACAATTTCCCACAACAGAAAAACCTCATATGGAGAAAATCATTGAACATAGAGATGGAAAAAAGACCAGGAGGAAGACATATCCTGAGTATTTAGTGAAGTGGAAAGATCATCCAATGGAAGATGCAAGTTGGGTCACAGAACCTGATATTTTGAAGCATAGAAAGACAGTGCAGGAGCTCATGGACAGAAGTCCATGAAAATTTTAACCAAAGGAGTATGATTCAGGAGCATCGCCTCCAAATTCAAAATGCAAGCATGGAGGCAAAGGAACGACATCGCAGCATGACAGAGTTTCAAATCAAAAATTAACTCAGAATTAAATTGAGTTGTTGAGATATTTTTTAAAGCATCATTTTTTAAATATGTCGTGTTTGTAAATCCGTGAAGGACTGTAAGGGGTTGCAGATATTGAGTGTTGACTCTTATCTGGCAATAACTATTAGTTATTTTAATAGGACAAAGTAGGTAACCACTACGAGTTTGATAGGATAGGTTGTAGACAGGACAATGAGAGCTCATGGAGTCGGTCCTTATATAGTTTGTTGTTGAATTGTAAAATTATTATGATATTAGGAGGAGATGAGATGGATATCAGAGAGAGATCAGTAGAACAGAGTAGAGTAGAAGAAATACTATGTAATTTGTTTTCATGAATGAATAGAACAGACAGAATTGTCCCAAATCCTTGGACTGTGTTCATCTTAATGTGTGATTGAATGAATGTTACATTTTGTATGTGTTCTTTAGTTTATTTTGTTCATGTATGATTGTTCGAGAGGTTGATTGTATGATTTCGTGACGAAAATAGATGAGTTTCAATTGTGTCTCTTATGAAACTCGTATGCAAGGTGTGCATCTCGAACATAAAGGGTGTGTCGATTGAGTCTCAGAGTGACTCGGAGAAGTTCAGGGAGAAGAAAGGAAACTTAGACTAGGTGCAAGTCGTGAACAACGTCAAAGAGTGACCAAGCGTTGAAGAAACCGACACAGAGGAATGCAAAGTGGGTGAGAAGAATTTCTTTCCAAGAAATCCTTCTATCTGAGTTATCGAAATCCCGAGAACGCAAGGTGTGCATGGGGAATCGAAATCCTTTTAAGGACAAATATTAGAAGGGATATCACTTTCACAAGTGTTGACAAGATCCAAGAGTTCGACTCGCATAAGGAACAAAGGTTTGAAACCTTTGAACACTTATAAAATATTCTAAGTCAAAGAGAGATGAGAAGCTCAGGAGGATGAGTGACAGTCGTTGTTGGATCACAGTGCAACGGATCAACAACTGTCTGATCAGAGTAAGGTGTGTGAGCCTTAGCGATTCACACACTTAGGAGAGATAATTCACCAAGGGTTGAGAACTGAGATTTCTAAAGCATGAAGAGCCAGAAACCCAAAGTAGAATCTCAGTCATTCGATCGCAGGAATAGATCTGAGTTGTGATATTTTTCAGGGTAAAATTTGAGCGTTGGATCACCAAAGTGGACTTGAGCCATTAGATATCGTGAGTCCAGGAGGAGTCAAGTTTGAAACTTGAGATTTTTGAAGCGTGAAGAGCCGGAGAGCCGGAGCGAATCTGGACCATTGGATCCAGGAGGACATGTGTTGAGAGGTCGGAAGATCCAGAGGGAGGCAAAGGTCAAAGTGTTGAAACACCCGAAGCCCGAAGAGTCGAAGAGTCAAGAGCCGTCGATCTATAAGTGGGCACTTTTCAACATATTGCGAGCTCCGGACATAGTTGTTGAGGAATTTCAGTTGAGAACTGAGACTACCAAACCCCGAAGACCTGAAGTGATTCAAAGCCGTCGGATCTAGGAGGGACATGGCATAGATCCATGCACTCTAGGTAAAGTCCCGAAGTAATCCTCAATCGTTAGATCAAGAGGACACGCTGCAGAAATATGCATTCTTCACGGGAAGATAAAAGTTGAGAGTTGAAAAGGACGAAGTCCGGATACGCGAAAGGATCGCAGTCGTTGATCCGAGGAGGACACACGTCAGTGGATTAGAGTCTTCAGATAAAATCAAAATAAGGAAATGGTTGAAGTTTGAGAACTATGGAGTCCAGAGTTTTGAAGTGATCAGCACCGTTCATTTCACAGGATAGGTGTCCGCAGATCGTCAGCTCCGGAGGATTGGAGTACGGAATATAGCTGGGTTTGAGATTTCAAAACCCCAAAGTCCAGAATTGCGAAGAGATAATATCCGTTGATCTCAAAGGGACAGATATGACCTGTGGATTTGGAAGAAGTCACTCTGAAAAGTCAGTTCAGGAAGTATCATCAATATCGCAAGATCGACAATCCCGTAGCATTGTGGAGACAGGAGTTGCGCAGAGTTTAAAATATTGAGGGCGGGCTGCAATCCAAACCATGGTTTCATCAAGAGGACACTTGGAGGTTGGAGGAGAAGTGCAGGCCCAAAAGTAGTTTGACTTGAAACCACTTGTGTCTGTGCCCGAAATCATGTGGTCATCACCCAAGGTCATATCACGAGAGGGCTTATCCTTAAAGGAGCTAACGCCCAACACTCTGAGATTTCGCAGGAAAGCGAAAGGGAAGGTCAAGGGTGCCATTTAAACCTGCACCAGCAAACCGAAAGGGTCTGTGTGTAGTCACAGATCAAGACCATTGAGGTTTCATATAGTCATTAGACTCGAGAATCGAAGATCCTTTGACCGGGAGGTCGTTCAACCCTATGGGGAAGTAGGGGGGTTGCATCATCTTGACTGCAAAAATCCCTGAATTCAAGCAATCGGTGATCAGTAAATCATCAACGTACAAAACTAAGAGTAGAAGTGAATCAGTCATCCTAAGAATGTAGACGTTTAGGTATGATTTACAACATACAAAGTTTTGTGAAAATAGGTAGGAGTCCATCTTGGCATACCATGCCCTCAGAGCCTACTTGAGGCCATAAAGGGACTTCTTCAGTCGACATACCAAAGATGAGTCCTACATAAATCCCTGAGGTTGCTCCATGTAAATCTCCTCAGAGAGATCACCATGAAGAAATGCATTATTCACGTCCATCTAATGGATTTCCCATCCCTTGGATGCTGCAATGGCAAGTGCCAATCGTATGGAGTCCATTTTCTCTATTGGAGTGAAGGTCTCATCATAGTCAATACTATGTGTTGGCGCCAATTCTTGCAAGGGGGTGTTTCTCTCCAATTTCATGCCCTTGGTGTAAATGCATAGAAATGGGGTTTAAAAACCCATCAAATGCATTTTATTCAAAGGCTGCAGTCATGAGCGTCGAACGCAGCACACATAAGAAGTCCATTTCAGGCTTAAAATCAAGCGAGCGGGCATTTTGTTTTCAATGGAGAGGATCCACAGATGGAGCAGATCAACGGTCATTGGGTAAGCCTGAGTCATGAAATTGCATGAGGTTTAGCGCATGGGCTCGTCTCTTATGGCCAAAGTCGTGAAATGATTAGCCGTTTCGCGATTTCGGCTACCGGGACTTCAAAAGACACGGGGTCTCTCTTCCACTGCATCAGGAAACCCCTAAACCTGAAAAGAGAAATGTAAAATACCCCCAAGAGCCATTTCGTCATTCCGTCTACCGGAACTTTGAAAGACAAGGGGTCACTCCTTCACTGCATCTGGGATTGCCGAAACCCGAAACGTGAAATGTAAAACCCCCCAGGAGCAGTTTCGGCATTCCGGCTACCGGGAATTCCAAAGACATGGGGTCTCTCTTCTACTACATCGAGAAACCCCAAAACCCAAAAAGAGAAATGTAAAATCCCCCCAAGAGTCGTTTCGGCATTCCAACTACCAGAACTTTGAAAGACAAGGAGTCTCTCCTTCACTGCATCTGGGATCGCCGAAACCTGAAACACGAAATGTAAAACCCCCCCAGGAATCGTTTCAGCATTCTGGCTACCGGGAATTCAAAATACACGGGGTCTCTCTTCCACTACATCGGGAAACCCCGAAACCTGAAATGCGAAATTCTGTTTCGGCATTCCGGCTACCGGGACTTCAAAATACAAAGGGTTCTTTTTTGTGTGTTTTCATTCTCGGCCACCCTCCATGGAAGAAGCAGTTAATAAATATTGAGTAGGTGGTTGAGACCTCAACACAAATCATAAATGGAGGGCATGGAAAAGGCCTGGAGCAGTCAGCCTGTCGTACCCTTGTATGCAGGTCCCCCTGCAAGAGCCATGCTGAGTTAAGATGGCGTATGACGAAGGAGTTCCATCCAAGTTTGACTGAGGATCCTGCACACGCTAATTTGGAATTTAATGTCTCAGATACCTTGTTGCTGTGAAGAGGGCGAATTGTCTTGAGTATATATACTTAGTTTTTGTATTTTTGTAGGGATGGATGGTAGAGCAAAGCGCCCGACTGTAATGTTTTAATGAAGCACTAGTTTTCTTGGCTATGTATATGTATATGAAATTTCCTTGTTTAATGTAAGGCAGGTCTCTTTTTCATATTGTTTCGATCTCATACTAAAAGAGTTCATGACTGAATGATTCACATGAATCGTCGTAACTGTGTTATGATAAAGGATTTATTATAGCGTTGTTATGTTCTTTTAGTGTTTTTTCTTTTGAATATAAGAGGTTCTTGTGTTCAAAGTTTTCTTCTACAGGTTGTTGGAAGCCCGATGCCTACAACAACCCTTCACATTTCCTTACAAAAGTCTTCCTCCTACTTTCCCTTATTACAACTTACTGCCTGAAATTGAATCAAGGTCTCATCTTCTTGTGCATGCCCAACCTAGTTTCTGAGTTAGAACAATATTGTTCCGAGTTTTCTTCCATTCATCAGCCTTTATCAACAAATTGTGACATTCAAACCGATGGGCCTCAGGCTTACTCCTGCTACAATCCAGGAGTGAATTCTGACACCAACATTTCTGGCGCCGTTGTCGGGGACGAAGTTGAAAATTTTCCCCGAGATTGAACGACATTGAGTCTCTGATTCTGAAGGTGCATCAGGCATCAGAGCCCTTGAAGATTGCTACTATGCACCTGGCGACTCCACTATGGTGACTCCACTAATTTGATATGGAAAATATCTTATCTCAAAGGTTGGCTTTCTGTGAGTTTTTCCAGATAGTTGGTTTTCCTAATCCACTGCCTGATAGAGATGAATGGGACGATATCCTCCTTGAATTTCAAGCAAAAATTTCGGAGGTACCAACTGAGCATTTACTAGACTTTCATGAGGTTATTCATCAACTTAATATCATGCATGAAGATGTTCAGATTAAGATTTTTAAGTATTCATTAAAGGGAGCTGCTCTTGATTGGTGTCGATCTCTTCCCACTGCAAGCATCCATTCTTTGACAGGTTTTCATACAGCTTTCAATTCATTTTGTAAAGATTACTTCCCAGTTAAGTGTTTGTATGAAAACTTACTGTGATGAGTTTTCTTTGCTTCATAAAGCCTCTGTTGGCCCTGAATACCATGTTTGTGATGAAGCTTTTACTGTGGAGGAAATCATTTGCTATGAAAATCTAGAGGCGGTGGATGATATTAATTATGTTATCCCTAGCACAGAAGCATTTGACATCACTTTAGATACATCTGTTCCTTTAGACGTTCATAAAGATCAACATGCCTCTTGTGAGAATTCTAAGTTTATAGAGCAGATGTTGTCTATAGTAGATGGCTCTCCTGAATATAGGGTTGAAGCAAATGTTCCTAGCAGCCCGGCTTATGATGACGAAGACCTTCCAATTTTTAAAGAAGAGATGGTTGTGGAAGAGGATTCTTCTCTTTTCCTTCAAGAGCTTTCCCATGATATATTTTTACCTAGGATTAAAGAGAAAAATCTTATGTATGAATAGCCAGAAGCAACAGTTACCATTGTCCCTGAAATGGATATTTTTGACAGTTATATTCTCGATGGGATCACTATTCTGGAGGTTGATCATAGAAATGAAGGGCAACCCTTTTTTGATGAATATTCTAGTGATGATGAGTAGAAAGCTTATTCTACATTTGATCACTATGAAAACATTGACCGACATGACAACAAGCAGAGATTTCCCATGGTCCTTATTTATGATGATTATGAATCTGATCCTTGGGAGAGCCATGGAGAAGAGGAGGAGTAGCCAAAGATGCAATTAACAGAATGCGCAGAGCCAGTCAGCAAGCAGCCACCGCCTGAGATCAATCAACCTATGTCAGTTGTCCACCCACCTGTTCTTACCAGAGATATTCAACCACACGTGAACAACTGTGTAGTGAAGGAGGTTGACTGTCGTCTATTTTCTAGAGTTTTCCACTGGTCCTATGAGCCTATGAAGGAATACATGGATTTGTATTTCCTTCACAATTTGGAGCCACCCTATTTCATCTCGACTTCAGCCTGTAAGGAGGAGTTGAAGAGCATAACTGTTTTGCTGTCACGGTTACACCATTTGCTTGTGATCATTGACAGAAGGAAGGAGCTTCTATTCAGGAAGTTGCTTGATTGGCTATGGTGGAAGTTTTCTTTCACCTAGCCCCATGTAAAGGAATTTATTAGTTTAGGACTATACATAAATAAGCTCCTTGGAGCATGC
>SNQJ01S0196787.1:0-17362 GCA_010110895.2 Picea sitchensis
GTGTTGGGCACATCGTCATGTGAACAGAAATGAAGATGATGTGATAGCCTCCTCTGAGCAGCAAAGTTGACGAGAAGACTCCAGATGATTCTCCTATCGGTGACAGTGGGAAAGCAAATCTGTAGAGTGGACGAGCAAAGGTGAACGTTTGAAGACCTGGTTCTTCTGTGTAATGCAGTGAATCAGAGCTATGACATCCCTATGGATGTGCCCCTAGTGGATGAGCACTAGTGGGTGTATGAGATCCTTTGCTATATATATTGTTCAAGAGTCAGACCTACCTGTAACCCTAATTGTTATGAAAAGGGTACAGGTCGGCCCCACCTTAATATGTTTAATAATAAATGTAAAAGATAAATAATATTAATATTAATTATTATAATAATAATAATAATAATAAAAGATAATTAATATGGAAATTATTAAGTATATTTTAAGTTATTGAGGTCGGCCCTATTGTGCCAATAGACACATCATTTGATGTGACAGGTCTTATATAAATAAAGGTGAATCCCCATTGAGGAAACACACTCATCATTATGTCATCTCATGATTTCAGATGTTGAGGTCTGAAATTATGAAAATTGCAGCACCCTCTTGTGTGCTAGTTTTGGTGATGGTGTGGGAGGTCTTTCTCTTGAAGAATATAGCAAAGGATTTGGTTGGGTTTTCTTCCCTTGTTGAGAAGGGTTTCCAGGATACTTCTTGTGTACTTGTGCATGGATCTTCTTCTTGTGATCTTGGTTTGCTGCAGTAGTTATGGTTGAAGTAATTGTTGACAGAAAATTTAAAAGGATTACATGAGCCATAGCTCACTAAAATCTAACAGGGAAGTGGTCCCCTAGTGTTATTGATGTACCTAAAACTCAAGGGGGAAAAGTACCCCTCCCTTACTTAACTTTATGTTATAAAGTCAAAGTGACTTTATGAGCTCATTAAATGCTAAAGTGACTTAGGGAACTCAAGTGAAGGGGGAGATTTAATCTCCAACCTTGATCTTGGAAAGCTAAGATCTAATCTTAGCCTTTGATCCCTAGGTCAAGCATATGAGAAGACTTAAAGCAAAAGAATACGAAGAGGGGGGTGCATTGTTCACTTGATGAGGAAGTGAAGAGAAGAGGAGAAAGAGTTGGAGGAGAAGAGAAGAAGGGCAAGCTTGCTTGGGAATGAAGAAGGGTGAATTTTCTCTTGAATAAGGGCAAGGATTCCAAGGAAGGTACAGCACATGCGCTGGGCACGAATTCCAAGGAAGAGGGCGCAATTTTCAAGGAAGGATGGCTCAACTTTCAAGGAGGAATTTTGGCTACTGACTTGAGATAAGTTGGCTGTAGAAAATCTGTCATTTCATGTTTAGATATCTCTGCTGTAATAAATTCCTTAAAGCTCCATAATAAATTCCTCTTCACTGGTTTTCCCTAGGGGGTTTTTCCAGGGTCATGTTGACCAAAAATATTGTGTAAATTTTCTTTCGTTTGCATGTTTAATTCTCAGCATTTAAAGTGTTAAAGATCAAAGGGTATTTCATGTTTTAATAACTGTTGCAAGAAGAAATTTGGGACACTATGCTTTGTTTTGTTTGTCAGAAGATGGGGCACTATGTTGGATAGTGTCCCAAGAGGAAGAAGAAGCAGGGTGGTACAACAGCATTAGCTAAGGTGGATGAGTTCGCCTCTCAATTTGAGTAGGATTTTTCCTTGCTTGTCAGTTGGTCTACAGTTAAGACACCATCCAGTATATGGTACATAGACAGTAGAGCATCCAGTCATATGTCTGGTGTTAGAGAGCACTTTACTGATCTCACAGAGTTAAGGGTAAATTTGGAGATAGTGCTTGGGAATAACACCATAGTCAGGGCGGTTGGGTGTGGCACAGTTTCCTTTCAAAGAGAGTTGAGGCCACCCATGGTGTTCAGGGACATCTTGTATGTCCCTGGGCTAAGGAAGAACTTGATATCAGTGTCCACCATTGAGGATGGGGGATTTGAGGTGTCTTTCAGAGATGGACAAGTCCTCATTCACCCTAAGGGGTCCAGTATCACATCAGCCAAAGCGATTGGGACTCGTGAGGAGAAACTTTACAAACCCGTCTTTTAGCCATTACATGCTTTGCCTAGTAGCAGCAGTAGCAGTCAGTTTTGAGAATTGTGGCATAGGAGGATGGTTCGCTTGCATCATGGAGCTTTGAGAGTGTTGAGGGAGATTGTGACAGGGTTGCCATAGTTCAATACTCAACATCAGGAGGTTAGCAGGGGGTGTGCTCTTGGGAAGTACACCAAGACTGTATTTCCGAGCAGTGACAGTAGATCAGTTGGGGTACTTGATTTGGTACACTTTGATGTGTGTGGGCCCATGTCATCAATTTCCTTGGGTGGATGTGAGTACTATGTGACATTCATTGATGACCACTCCAAGAAGACCTGCATCTATTTCCTGAAGACCAAGAGTGAGGTCTTCAAGAGGTTCCAAGAGTTTAAGGCTCTTGTGGAGATTCAGACAGGGAGGAAGATCAAGGTCTTGAGGTCGAACAATGGGGGTGAGTATACCTCCACAGAATTTAGAGACTTTTGCATCTAGGAGGGTATCAACAGACAGTTGACCATTCCTTACAACCCCCAGCAAAATGGGGTTGTTGAGAGGAAGAACAAGGCTATTGTCGATGCAGCGAGATATATGTTGCATGATCAGGGGTTACCATTTTTCTTATGGGTTGAGGCTTGTAGTAGTGCAGTGTATTTGCATAACAGGAGTCCACATAGAGCTCTGGGGAGAAAGACTCCTGGGGAGGCCTTCACTGGGAGGAGGCCAAATGTTGGACACCTTCGTATATTTGGGTGTATGACTTTCTCTCATGTCCCTTCTGAGAAGAGGACAAAGTTGGATCCCACAGCAAAGAAGGGAATCCTAGCTGGATACAGCAAGGTCTCAAATGCCTATCTGGTCTACATACCAGCGCTAAGGAGAGTTGTTGTGAGGAGAGATGTTAGATTCGAGGAAGATAAAGCCTTCCGAAGATCTTGTGAGTTGAGAGACAAAGTTGAGGAGGTCCCACAGATACAGGATGATACTTCACAGGGGACACAGCCACAGGTGTCTAGTACACCGAGTTCAGGGATGACTGGTCCACGCAATACAGCTACAGGATCACGGGTGTCTGGTACACAGACCACAGGTGCACGTGCTTCAAGATCTCAAACTTCTATGGAGGGATCTATGGATGAGACTGAGGGGCATGAGGGTACTGCTCCACATGAGATTACTTCAAGGAAGAAGAAACCGAGATGGTTTCAAGAGACCTTGAAGGAAGCCAAGGAGTATGTTGGTGAGGCCAAGAAGTTATTAAGAGAGAGCATAGCATCAGAGAGGTTTAGTACCTACTTGGCCATGGTGACTAGCATCACAGATTCCGAGCCCACTATTTTTAGGAGGCAGCAGATCAGCATGTCTGGAGAAATGCCATGCAGGAAGAGTAAGATTCCATTATGCGAAATTATGTGTGGGAGGAGATGCCTAGACCAAAGGGGAAGTTAGTGGTGACTTCCATATGGTTGTACAAGATTAAGTATGTTGCAGATGGAAGCACTGAGAAACACAAGGCTCAATTTGTGGTGAGAAGATTCTCTCAAGTTGAGGGGATTGACTATGATGAGACATTCACACCAGTTGTGAGATATACTTCCATCAGGAGTATCATGGCCATTGCAGCAGAGATGGGTTGGAAGATCCATCAGATGGGTGTGAAGACAGCATTTTCGAATGGTCTTATTGAGGAGGAGGTATACATTGATCACCCTGTCGAGGTGTTTGGGAGAGAGTCCCACATGTGCCTTTTGAAAAAGGAACTGTATGGTTTGAAGCAAGCTCCACGAGCTTGGTATTCCAGGATTGACTCTTACTTGCAGAAGATGGGCTTTGAGAAGAGTGAGGCGGATCCGAATCTCTATTACATTGTTTGTGGAGAGGATACTCTCATTCTTATCCTATATGTTGATGATTTGTTTATCACTGGAGGGGAGGAGCTCATAGCTAGTTGCAAGAGCGGTCTTGCTTTAGAATTTGAGATGAAGGACATAGGACTGATGCATTATTTCTTGGGGAAGGTTTTGGCAGGAGGATGGGCACGTCTTTATGGGACAGGGGCAGTATGCAGCGGATATTCTGAGTAGATTTCAGATGGAGGATTGCAGACCCGTGTTGACACCTATGGTCACCAACTGGAGGAAGCTTAGTGCTTCTTAGTCCGAGTTGGTGGATGCCACGAAATATCGTCAGTTGATTGGTTCATTGATATATCTGGTCAAAACTAGACTAGATATTTGTTTTGTTCTGAACACTCTCAGTCAGTCTATGGTGAAGCCTAGGAGAGTGCACCGGATAGCAGCAAAACATGTTTTGAGGTACATAGCAGGGTCAGTGGAGTATGGTTTGGACTACGTCAGAGGTGATGGGGTCAAGTTGATTGGCATACAGACTCAGACTAGGCAAGATGTGCATTTGATAGGAAGAGCACTTCAGGGTGTTGTTTCGGGTTGGGATCAACGGTTGTTTCCTAGTTTAGTCAGAATCAGAAGTCAGTGGCATTGAGTTCTGCTGAGGCAAGTATATGGCATCCAGTCAGGCCAGTTGCGAGGCTATTTGGCTTCGCGAGTTATTCGTTGGTCTATTTGGTCATGAGTCGAGGCCTACAGTTATTCACTGTGATAATCAGAGTTGCATCAAGCTCTCTAAGACTCTAGTCTTTCACGACAGGTCAAAGCACATAGAGATCAAATACCACTTCATCCGTGATTGGGTTCAAAGAGGAGCAGTTCAACTTGAGTACATATCTATTGATGAGCATATTGCTAACATTCTCACGAAGTCTTTGCCAAGGGGCAAGCATGTCTACTTCAAAGACAAGATGGGAGTGGTGAAGAACACTTTCCTCGGTAAGAGGGAGTGTTAAGTTTTGGTACCTTGGGCAGTGGTCCCCTAGTGTTATTGATGTGTCTAACAATAAAGCGGGAAAAGTACCCCTCCCTTACTTAACTTTAAGTTATAAAGTCCAAATGACTTTATGAGCTCAATAAATGCTAAAGTGACTTATGGAACTTGAGTGAAGGGCGAGATTTAATCTCCACCCTTGATCTTGGAAAGCTAAGATCTAATATTAGCCTTTGATCCCTAGGTCAAGCATATGAGAAGACTTAAAGCAAAAGAAGAGGAAGAGGGGGGCACATTATTCACTTGATGAGGAAGTGAAGAGAAGAGGAGAAAGAGTTGGAGGAGAAGAGAAGAAGGGCAAACTTGCTTGGGAATGAAGAAGGGTGCATTTTCTCTTGAAGAAGGGTGTGGATTCCAAGGAAGGTACAACACAAGAGCTGGGCACAAATTCCAAGGAAGAGGGAACAATTTTCAAGGAAGGTTGGCTCGACTTTGAAGGAGGAATTTGTTGGGTATGTGTTATATTTGTTAAGGTTTAAGCTATTATTAGGTTTCTTTCAATTTACTAGATAACCATAGCATAGATAGGATCACTGAGAGAAACACAATCACGAGAGTACACAAGCATTTATCCTGGGAAACCCTCAAGGGGAAGAAAACCCAGCAAAACTTCTTTAGTATATATTCAATAACCAAGTACAGTTCCAGAATAACTCTCTCTCTACGAGAGACAAACCACCATGATGCTAGACCAGAAAAATAGCCAAGACAATAAACCAAACACTGGAGAATATCCTCTCCCAAGCAATGCGCCTCTCTCTCTTCCTTCTTCCGGCAACTGGTAACTGCAGCTTCCTTCAATACTTGCGCACTAGATGAATGAGTTGAGTGAGTGAACAAATGAGTGGTTGGCTTCCTTTATTTATACAAACTGGCAAGCGTTGAAAGGAGGTCTCTTCACTGGCAGGGCCAACTTGTCTTTCTGGGGGGTTAGAACCACTTTAATTTGCCTGGGGGCCGACTTCTTAATTTGCATATTACAATTAGGGTTTGACCAATCCGCAAAAGGGGATTTGGTCAATTACAATGCCCGACATGATCAATCCACAAAAGGGGATTGATCTAATGAATAATAAATAGAATACTCTTTGCAGTTACAATATTTCAAAAATATTCTTTGCATGTGTGTGCGGGCGCGTCAGATTCGACAACTGCGTCTGACGATCCCAACTTTCTCCAGCTCTTTGTGTCGTGTGTGTCGGGTGCTTCCTAGGGGGGCCAAGTATGGTGCCCCGAAATTTTTTTTTGGGCGGTTTTTGCTATTTTATCGGATTTTGCTATTTTTAGCGGTTTTCTAAATTAATCCCGGATTAAGAGATTAGGGTTTTGGTAGCTACGGAATACCTAAAACATTGTATATATTGTATGGTGAATGGTTAAATTAATACGATTAAGAGTTTAAAGGTGTGGCACCAAGGAAGACTGGTTTTCTCCTGGTTAAGGGTTTCCAGTGTAAATCTCTGTGTACTATGTGTATAAGCCATTGATTAATTTCTGTTTTGCTTAAGAATCTATATGCATTGCATTACTTCACAGGTTTAAAACTTACAGAATTTTGGCTGCTGACTTGAGATAAGTTGGCTGTAGCAAATCTGTCATTTCATGTTCAGATATATCTGCTGTAATAAATTCCTTAAAGTTCCATAATAAATTCCTCTTCACTGGTTTTCCCCTTGGGGCTTTTTCCAGGGTCATGTTGACCAAAAATATTGTGTAAATTTTCTGTGGTTTGCATGTTTAATTCTCAGCATTTAAAGTGTTAAAGATCAGAGGGTATTTCATGTTTTAAAACTGTTGCAAAAAGAAATTTGGGACAGCAAACTTTACCCTATTTAACCTTGTAACAGTGACATTAAATGAGCTTGAAATCAGCATTGAAGGCAGTCTCAAAACTGTCCTAAAACAGACCTGTTAGTGACCTTGAAACAGTCCTAAAACAGACCTGAAGTGGACAGCCTTCAGTACCTTGAAAATCTTCACAAACTGCTGCTTCTATCTGTCTTTTTGAAGTAACTAATCGCATAACTTCTTGAAAGATGTATCAGTTGACTCAAATGTAGTATTTCATGTTTCAACAATTTTATCAATGGAGGGAGGAAGACTCTTCAATATATAAGAGACCAACTTATGATGAGTTACAGGGGCTGTTAAAACCAAAGATTGCACCCTTTAGAATCCTGGAACCAACTTCCACATCAACACTTACATTCATCAGTTGGAAGCACTAAGTATTACTTGGAGATTTTTGTGATACATCAGTTTGAGGCATAATTCTGTGGACCAGGTTCACCAGTTCATCATCAGCTTGACCTGGAGTTTCAATTTGGCTACATGCGTGCCATTGTTTTCTGGACAGGTGCATGTATCCTTTGCATGTGAGATTTTAGTATTTACACTTCAATTATGAATTTCAGTGCATCCAGGATTGGCAGTGAGACTGAGGTGCATGCTGAGCCTTCTATCTACTTGTTAGATTTTAGGGAAAAATAGAAAACAGTGATATCCTTTTCTAATTCTGTTCACTAATACAAATATAGATCAGCACTTAAAACATTTAACTGAAGCAGATTAAATATAGAGAGTTAGATCTGAACATGTGAAAACAAATTTTCTGAATGCAGATGTCAAACAAAATAAATCTTAACTTACCTCTAGCCAATGAAAGATGTATCTGTCACATGTAGATGTTGCCCCCTTTATTATGCTCAGAAATTAGCTTAAAGTCATGGATCAAACTCAAGGGTTATGATCATCTATTATGATATTATGTAGACTGTTTTGCCAAGGAGGACCACATACAGAGCTGATGCAAACACCCACAACAAACTGTCCAAACTGAACTGTAATACACTACAGCAACAAAACCCTTCAAGCCAAAGAAGGTACCAGCAAAATAGAGACAGCAGAGAGAAACCCTTCAAGAGGGAATGCACCAGCAAATTGGGACAGCAAAGAGCACCAGCAAGCAAGGAGGAGGAGCCAGCAAGCTGACAGGTAAGTGGCACCCTCAATACAGTGGCAGCAAGGCCACCGAACCCTCAGCACACACAGCGGCAGTCCAAAGTGTGCCCAAAGGAAGGGCCGTGGCACCTACAGCAGTCCGCGGCTCCTTTAGACAGTCAAGGGAATAGTCTGCGGCTTCTTAGACAATCAAGGGAAGTCCGCCGGAGTCAAGGTGAAGTCCACGGAAGCCAAAGGAATCCGCAGCAAGCAAAGACAGTCAAGGAGAGGTCCGTAGCACCTCATAAAACAGCAGGCAGAAACCGATTGAAGCTCCCAGTCAATAGAAGAACAAGTGTCCAAAACAATGCCTCAGATCTGAAAGAGAAAGACCACTAGAGAAGTCGTACCATCTCCAAGAAAGACATACTGAGGTAGCCGCAGAAAGAATAAGAATAGGAAGAATGAAGAGAGTATGTAAGAATGCTAGAGGGAGGGTTTCTTTTATAGCTAAAGAAAGGGGTTAGGGCTAAAATTAAAACAATTAATTAATGACATTTTAATTAATATAAATATTAATTAAAAGTCAAATAAGTCAAAGTGATTTATAAAAACCCAACACCATATCAAACAAGAAGGGAAACAAAAACAAGCAAGGGGGAACTTCAAGACAAAATCAAGGGGTCCTCTTCAATGGCAAAACATGTCCACATAAGTCTCATAATCGCTTATAAACTTTTATCATCACTGCATAAGGGGAAACATCCATGATGTGGTCATGTCCATCTTTGTGGTTGCTCCTAGGTCTCATGGACCATCCCAGGAGAGAGGAAGAAGATCACACATCATCACATCTTGGTACACAACCAAGAACTACCTGGTCCAAGACCGAGGTACCCCAACACACATCTGGGGGCCCTAGAGCACATCTAGGGTCTTTCATCCACCAAGGTACAAGACCAAGGATCAACCCAAGCGTTTAAGCAAGGATTCCCTGGAAAACAGCCAAGGGCCCTAGAGGCTAGAACACATCTAGGGACTTACATCATCAACCACCAAGGAACACATCCAAGGATCAATCCAAGCACCGAGCAAGGATTCCCTGGAACACATCCATGGGCCCTAGAACACATCTAGGGACTTACTGCTTGGTCCTTGACCAAGAACCCCAGTAATACACTGGGGGCCCACACTAGGGTCTTTCACCATGGCTCAAACTACTTGGTCCCAAACCAAGAACCCCAGGAGTGTACTGGGGGCCCTAGATCTCAACTAGGGTCTTATGCCATCCTCCCGGAGAATGGCTCTTGTAGTTGCACTAATTTCAACACTCCCTCTCAGCAAGAGAGGCATTCTCAGCAACACCAAGCTTGTCTCGAAAGTACAGAGGCTTGGTCAAAATATCTGTGGTTTGTTTTGTCGTCGGAACATCCTGAATACTGAGAATGTTCTTCTGCACCATGTCCTAAACATAGTGGTATCTCATCTCAATGTGTTTCGATCTGTCATGAAACACCGGATTATCAGAGAGCTTTATACAGCTCTGGTTATCACAGTGGATAACTGTGGGTTCCAGCTCAGCACTGAACAAATCTGAAAGTAGCTTTCTGAGCCACACCGCTTCTCTGCTAGCAGCACTTGCAACAATGTATTTTGCTTCTGCGGTACTCTAGGCTATGGAGCCCTGTTTCCTGCTGGACTAGGAGATCATAGTTGAACCCAAACTGAAACAATATCCGGAAGTACTCTTCGGTCCACTATACTACCCATCCAATCTGAATTTGTATATCCATGAAGCATTACACCTCCACTGGAAGTGAATCTAAGCCCATATGCTATAGTCCCCCGAACATATCTGAGAATATGTTTAACAGCAACCATATGAATATGCTTTGGTTCACACATGAACTGGCTGAGGGCATTCACTGCATAACAAATGTTTAGTCTGGTATTTACAAGATACATCAAGGACCCAATGATCTGATGATATATGGTGGGGTCTTCTGGATCTGAAGCTGTAGCTTGATCTTGTAACTTCTTTAGGTTAGAAATCATAGGTGTGGACATGGACTTACAGTCCAACATGCCAAATCTGCAGAGCCCATCAACTGCATACTTGCTTTGTAAGAGAAAGATCTCACATGGTTTCTACCACACCTCTAAGCCAAGAAAATAATGCATAAGACCCAAGTCTTTCATTTCAAATTCTGCTGAAAGCTCCCTCTTAGTCTGAGCTATCAAATTTTCCTCTCATGTAAGGAACAGATCATCCACATACAATACTAAGATAACAAGATGATTCTGTACAATCTTTATATAAAGATTGGGATCTGTCATACTCTTGGTGAACCCAAGACTCTGAAGAAAATTGTCAATTCTTCCATACCAAGCTCTTGGAGCTTGTTTCAATCCATATAAATCTTTATTTAGCTTGCATACATGGGATTCTTTCCCATGGATCACGAAACCCTTAGGTTGCTCGATATAAACCTCTTGCTCAACTTCACCATTAAGAAAAGAAGTCTTAACATCCATCTGGTGAAGTTTCCAACCAAACACTACAACAAGAGAGATAATGATTCTGGTGGAAGTATACCCGGCAACAGGAGCAAAGATCTTGTCATAGTCAATTTCTTCTTTCTGAGAGAAGCCACGAGCCACAAATCTAACCTTGAATTTTTCAACACTGCCATCTGTTGTATGCTTTATTTTGTAAAGCCATTTGGAGGTTACCACTGATTTGCCATGAGCTCTTGGGACCACTTCCCATACATCATTCTTTAATATTGAATCGTACTCTTCTATCATGGCATCCTTCTACACTTTATGTTTGGAGGCTTCTTCAAAAGTGGAAGGTTCTGAGTCAATCACAAGATTCAATTGAGCTATTAGGCCGAAGTACTTATCTGGTTTCTTGCTTTCTCTGAAGGTGCCTTTAGGTGCTACATGCTTTTCTGCTTCCTTTAGAATTTCCCAGCACCAAGCTGGCTTCCTTTTAATAGGAGGTTTCTCTAAGGGAAACTCGATAGAATCCCTTGAGGGATCCACTGAAGGCTCTATGGTCTCCTCCCTCTGCTCATCTGGAAGAGGTGTATCTGAAGGTTCCGAAGATGGAGCTTCTTGCTCCTCTGTATCACATGGAAATTCTCTGAAACGACGAAAGGTTGCTTCTTCATGAAAAGTCACGTCTCTGTTGACCTCAATGAACTTTTGCCCTGGTATATAAATTTTGTATGCCTTTGAGGTTTCATTGTATCCCACAAAAGTTCCTTTCTTTCCGGAGGGCTCTAACTTAGTCCTCTTTTCTTTTGGAATATGATTGTAGACTGGACTGCCAAAGATTCTCAAATGATCAACTGAAGGCTTCTTACTGGTGAAGACTTCTTCTAGAGTTTTCTCTTCAAGGGCTTTATGAGGAAACATGTTATAAATGTAGACTACAGTGCTTGCAGCTTCAGCCCAAAGAGATAAAGGTAGATTCTGATCATACATCATGGCTCTGGCTTCTTCACAGATCGTTTTGTTCTTTGTTTCTACAACCCCATTCTAGTGGGGATTATAAAGCACAGTCAGCTCCCTCTTAATCCCTGAAGCCCGGCAAATTTCATCATACTTGTGGGAGTCAAATTCTTTTCCATTGTCCGTTCTGAAAACACGGATGTGTCTACCTGTTTGATTCTCAACAAGATTCTTAAAATCTTGAAATCTGCTAAAAGATTCATCTTTAGCCTTCAAAAAATAAATCCAAGTTTTACGAGAACAATCGTCAATAAAAATGATATAATAAAGACAACCATTCATAGATGAAGCAGTCATAGGTCCACAAAGATCAGAATGAATAAGATCTAAAATGTCATTAGTTTTTCTATTGTTGTGAGGGTAAGCTTTCTTTGTATTCTTATCGAGAGCACAGCCTCTACAAACACTATCATGCTCAAATGAAAACACTGGCATACCTGTTACCATCTTTTGCAAACCTGAGAGCGCATTGTAATTGAGATGTCCAAACCTTATGTGCCATAGCTCGCCGGGGTTTATCATCTCATGAGCTAATGCTTGAACAACTTGACCGGTGAATTTGTAAAGTCCACTCTCTCGAGTTCCGATGGCAGAGCTCAAATTCCCATTTGAGGGCCACATGAGAGTCTTCCCTTTGGAGAAAGCTACTGAGTACCCTTTGTTTTCTAACACTGCAACTGAGATGAGATTTTTCTTCAATCCAGGAACATAAAGAATTTCATCGATATGGAATACATTACTTGTTTAAAGCTGAAATGATGTTGATCCAAACCCTTTGATGGCATAGGTGCCATCATCACCCAATTCTACCTTTACATTGAATTTCTTATCCTGATAGTTTACAAGATTTTGTTTGAAGCCTTTCATGTGTTTGGAGGCCTCGTTGTCCACTAACCAAACATCTTCTGACTTGGTTAAAGTGCCTGAGAGGGCTGAGATGAGATAATATTCTCGGTGTTGTTCTTGTTCTTTGGTGGCAGCCCTGGTTCTTCTTCTTTGAGGTTCCTTTTGAGGCTCTTCTTCTTCAGTTGCAACTGAGACATGGAGCCTACCTTTCCATCTCTATTGTGAGGGAGGGTTCCTGCAATCTTTTGCATAATGTCCTAGCTTTTTACAGTTAAAGCATCTTATTTTAGATAAATGAGAATGAAAATGAGATAGCTTACATTGTGGTTTCTTACCTTTGCCTTTGTGCTGAGGAAACTTCTTCCATCTCTTGGCTTTAACTGAAAGGGCATGGTCTCTTACTGTTGAGGGCTCGTTTCTGCTTTTGAGTCTTCCCTCTTCTTCCAAGCAATCATGCCATAATCTCTCGAAGTTAGGTTGAACTTCTCTTCCGTTGATCGAACAGAGAAAGGTTTCCCATGAGTCAGGGAGTCCATCAACTGCAGTTTGTACAATCAAGGAACACATCCAAGGATCAATCCAAGCACCGAACAAGGATTCTCTGGAACACATCGAGGGGCCCTAGAACACATCTAGGGACTTACTGTTTGGTCCTTGACCAAGAACCCCAGTAATACACTAGGGCCCCACACTAGGATCTTTCGCCATGGCTCAAAGTACTTGGTCCCAAATCAAGAACCCCATGAGTGTACGGAGGGCCCTAGATCACAGCTAGGGTCTTATGCCATCCTCCCGAAGAATGGCTCTTGCAGCTGCACTAATTTCAACACTCCCTCTCAGCAAGAGAGGCATTCTCAACAACACCAAGCTTGTCTCAAAAGTTATCTTTCCCAAGCAATTGGCGAAGAGCATTCAAAGGGGACGTGTTGATTTCAACAAGGAGGCAAGAAGGGTGGCTTGTGAGGAGAGATAATAACATTTATTGAAGAGATACTAACATCATGACTTAGTTTTTAACATATAAATCTTTCATATTAAACACTTTTCTCAATTGGTGTGTAGTTAATTACTGCACATATTTGAGAGGGTGTTTTTAGAAATCAGTGATAGGCTGCTGTTATGGGTTCTAACTTCTTTACTGGCACTTTGAGACCCATTTCCTAAGAACAATTTTCAAATATTTTGAAAGATGACAGCTATAACAAAGAGAATATGATAATTTGGTTGAATGCAGAGGAATAGAATATTGTAGACGTGTTCTTTCCACATACAGACAAGGGCTATAGAAGAACAGAAGTAAATGGAAGAAAATGAAAGACAAGAAAAAGACAACAGAAGTGGGCCAAGTAAAGGAATCTGCTTTGGTACCACTTATGATGTACCTTACTGTACTCACAGTATGCCATAGGCATTTATCAGTAAAGGCACAAAGCCGTAGACCAGATATGATGAAAGACAAGAAAAAGACAACAGAAGTGTGCCAAGTAAAGGAATCTGCTTTGATACCACTTCTGATGTACATTACTGTACTCACAGTATGCCATAGGCATTTATCAGTAAAGGCACAAGGCCGTAGACCAGATATGTTGAACTATCAAGAAAACTATCATATATATAGGAGATAAATACAGCACTATCCTCAAGGACACGTCTCAGACTCTATGCAACAATTATTAATGTAAGTAATAAAAATTAGGTATCTTACTAGTTATAACTGTCATAGTTAATCAGGTGTAGACTGTAGCTCAAGCGGTTGAAAGGAAAAAGTTGTTACCCTCCCCAACCAGGTTCAAATCCCACTTTGTGACTTGTTTGCTCTTAGTGAGCCAATTGTTGATGAGCTATATATTATCTATCCATGATTTGTTAACCTGGCCTTGTGCCCTGAAGAATCTAGGGTTTACCCTGGCTACCATCATCGGAATGAGGGGAAGTTCCCTGGAGGATTCCCCTGGGATATGTTACCTAGAAATAAAAAATAACAATAATAAAAAAAATTTAAAAATGTTGCAACTGCCATAGCTTAGAAAAATTAATAGCCTTGATCAAACCAAGTAGGAAGATTAAAATCTTCAGATTTGGTTTTTAAGTTTTAGTTTTACAGAATCAACCAATATGGTTAAGGTTAAGCTGGAATTTCACTAGAAAGCCATGCCATTTTTCACCAAGCATGAAAGAGGTTTGAAATACTTACAATTGGTTCGAATTTTATCAAGACAGTCAAACTCATCAGATGCTCACCACCATCCTTTTAAAGGGAAAATAACTAAAAAAATAAATTGGAATTTAGAAGTATATATTCCTAATATAACCTGCATTCCAACTCACCTGATCCTGTTGCAAACGCTCCAACTTCAGTCTATATAGTCTAATGTATTTTCTTCGAGCATCCCTGTACTTACACAAACCATTATCAAACTCAACGCTACAAGCAAAGACTATGACAGGCAAGTAAAATTAGAGGGGTCTTTACGAAAACAAAATAAATTCCATAATCATTCACAGTAGTATATAAAGGCAACTTAACAAGTTCCCTGGAAAAATTAGTATATAATGGAGAAGTATAACACCAGACACATGAAAGGATGGAATAGAATAAGCGGAATGGTGATTTGGAAGCTAGACAAGCAAAATCTTGAATAACCTGACAGCCAGTTGAGGATACGTGTGTCTAAGACAAGTAATTTTACACGCATCAGTGAATAAGTATATTGAAATTTCGCAACCTTATGGTCAGAACAGTTTGGTTATTCATTTCTGATAATTTTACCCTCTCGGTGTTTAGATCCTTAGAAGAAGCATAGCAAAATGATAACTATACACATCAAATGTGTCAAGGTAGAAATCAAAATGAACCGCCAACACCATTGAGTCAAAAACAAACAACTCCCTAACTTGAACAAAAGATGAGTTTGTTGATCCATACATGCGTGATCCAAAGTAAACCCAAGAAGTGTGCCGCAACTTTCTGCGCACATCAGCCAAGACTGCATTTATAGCATACCGCCACCACATTCTTTGCCAGCCAACCCCAGTTCTATCCAAAAGAGACCGAGTCCAAGGTCGAAACCGGCCATACCTACAAGTACACAACCAATTAATATGCTTTGGCCAAAAATAGACATTCTGTGAACAGAAACAATCCCTTTTCAAGAATGCAAGCATTCTCTCAATCATACTTTACAAAAATGAAAGTGAAAAAACAAAAACGGTCAAAAAGATTGCTTCCAAGACAAATGACTTGCGGAAGAAAGCAACCGGCCTATAACCATGTATTCCATGTAGCCTAAAATATGCCTATTATATTCAGATGTATGAAAACAATAATTGCATATCTCAAACTAGGTAAAGCCACAAACGAAAATATCTTACCAACATAGGACCCAGAAATAGCAATAAATTCACAACAGATCAGAATAATTTGTCTAAATTAATTGAAGAATGTACTTCAAAGTTCAAACAAACTAAAACTAATCCCAGCCTACAAAACATTTTTCTAGAACCAGATCCAGAACAACATAAGCAAAAGTTATCTGTGGCCCCACTATTAGTCAAAATGATGTAGAGGAGCTCATGACAGTGCATCAGCCCAGACCATGAGTTCCTTAGCTTGTATAAAAAACAGTAATTTCATCACGAGTTCTTTAAAATTGATTCTTTGCTACAAAATTCAACAGGACAGCAGCACAATCCATCGAAGGACAGGACTTAGGCCACCTGAAAAAGGACAGGCAAAGCACTACAAAAAGATTTTATGCTTCTTCATCCAGTGAAATCTCAGCAACAATATCAAATGATAAGAAAGATTTTTGTGAGTTCTTTCAAATATATAACCAACATTGATTAGATTACAGTTTCCACAGTAACAATAATACTTAACAAAGTGAATTAAATAATGAGCTATGTCAGATAATTCAGAACCAAAATGATAAAATTATTGTGCGAGTTGACTTATCTATGTTTCAATTGGCCGTTGAGATTGAAGACCAAAAGCAAGCCACATTTGGTCACGGAAATTATTCAATAAATCAGAAGATAAGATAATTTTATTAATGTCCAACGAATGATAACAAAAGTAGGTCAATGGGACTAAAGGATACATCCACTGTGAGTACAATGTAGGAGTGCAAAACCAGCTCCCATAAAATGAGAAAGATATAGAAAAGAAAACAGAAAGTACAGTCTAGGTAAATATCTGACTAGGCTAAGCCCTAGGCCTAGTTAAAGCCAAAATAAAGTGTATAAAACAGTGTCATAAGTGTGGTGATACAAAGTGAGAGTGTCCATGGTAGGGGTTGGACAACTCAAAACTAGCTGAGAGAGATATAAGATAAGATAAGATAATTTTATTGATGTCCAACTAATGACCACAAAAGTAGGTCAAAGGGACTGATGGGTACAATGATGTCCTTACAATGCGGGAGTACCAAATGGTCTCCTTTAAAGGAAATACAAAAACGTAGATGATGTGAGTTGGGTTGAAGTTGTAAGAATTAGAGAAATAAAGCAGAGCAGAACTGTCTTTTTCAATTTTTCAGTTAGCAGAACAACTATATCTGATTTTTCAGAAAAGTAAATAAAACAAAATTGCTTAAAGTCTGAACAGAGAAACAATAAAAGATTCTAGTTGCAAACAAATTTCTGAGTGAGTACTGTCATTCAGATCTAGGCTAACAGTATTAGATATTAGCTAAGAATAGAAGATCTGGAATAGTCAACAGAATCTAATCTACAATGCTGATGTAGATCTTATACATATCAAAACACAAACTGATACTCTGATCTGAAAATGATAGATTGATCTAAGCAAAACACTGATCTAGAAGTAGAACAAGGTTTACTCTATGGATCTGATATAGATCAGATCTAAACAAGATTGGAACAGATCTCAAACACATTAAACTTCAAGTTAAATAAAGAGTTAGACCAATGAACAAATTAGCAAGTCACTTACCTTGGAGACTTACCTTTGAAGGAGACACAGTCACACATTAGAGATGCAATGCCATTTGTGCTTATGCTCAGAAAAAATTTAGGATCATAGATCTACCATCTAGGTTAGATCTCTTGCCAAGAGA
>SNQJ01S0196788.1:0-13309 GCA_010110895.2 Picea sitchensis
AAAATAACCAACAAATATACACTTCTCACTTTTAGGCTGCAATGCTTTCCTTTTCTCATCAAGAATGTGAGCCCATGCTATACTGCCAAATACACGAAAGTGACTTACATCTGGTTTAATTTTAGTCCAAGCTTCTTCCAGTGTTATATTTTTGAGATCCTTTGTGGGAGTGCGATTTACTACGTAATTTTCACAGTTGATGGATTTATCCCAATACTTTAAACTTAATTCCTTAGATTGGATCATAGAATTATCCATTTCTTTTAATGTGCGGTTCTTTCTCTCAGCAACACCATTTTGTTATGGTGTATATGGAAAAGTGTGTTGCATTTGGATTCCCTGTGTAGTGTAGTAACTTGTAAAATTATTGTTCACATATTCACCTCCATTATCTGTTCTTAAACTTTGAATTTTATGTCCAGATTGCTTTTCTACAAGGGCCTTGTAGGCCAAAAAATTGTCAAAAACTCCGCTCTTAAGTTTTAAGAAGTAAACCCAAGTACATCGAGAAAATTCATCAATGAAAGTTAAGAAATACTTGCACCCAGAAAAAGAAGGAGAAGAAAGTGGACCACATAAATCACTGTGAACAAGCTGTAAATTACCCGAGGTGTGCCAAGATGCATGTTTGTCAAACCTGTCCTGATGATGTTTGCTGAGAACACAACCAACACAAACACCATCTCTGCATGAAACAAGAGGAATACCAGTCACCATCTGTTGATTACATAGTTTCTACAATGAGCGATAGTTTAGATGACCAAATCGCTCATGCCAAAGTTTGCTCAAGTCATTGCTATGAGCAACAAAAACTGATGAAAAATATGATGAGCCAAAGTTGTCAAATTTGTACAACCTGGTAATATCATCAACAATTCTAGTTGCAAGAACATGCTTATGATCTTTTAGATCCTTGATTACAACTTGGTGAGGTGAAAACTCTACATGGTTTTACATTCGCCTGGATGAGTGATTTGATACACCGATAAAAAGTTGTTGAGAAGACTTGGAACACATAATACATCATTTAAATGACCATTTTCACTTGAATTGTTCCAAATCTTTCAACACTAAGATATCTATCATCCTGTGAACAAATATTTTTCTTGGTGTTACATTAATTTAGAGTGGAAAATACTGGCTCTATCCTTAGCCATATGATAAGATGCTCTAGAATCAATAAGCCACTCGTAAGAAGTATAAGTAGAATTTTGTATTGAAGAAACCCGAGGAAGTAGAAAGTGCATGTCCATGAGGAAGAGGAAAGTAGTATAATAAATACTAATTTTGTGCTTATTCACATTCTTTGCTTCTAAAGCTACCATCTTGTTGAAACATTTGGACTCATCATGACCATCTTTATCGCAAGTTGCAATGTATGTTATTATTCTTACTTTTATATTTTTTATCCTATGTCACCATTAGGAGCTGAAGAAAGTACATTAAGGGAGTTTGGGACCCTTATGTTGCTGTTTGTTGTAGAGGATGTTGCTACTTGGGATACTTGGGTTTATCTTTACGCTGGGCAACCCCAAGGAGTTTGTTAGAGGTATCTGCGATTGATCACTCCAAGTTGTACAAGCTTATCTCCTCTCTAATCAAAGCGGCACAAAAGAAAGGAATCCAAGAGTGGTTTTCATAAGAAACTTCCTAGAGCCTCTCTCATGGAATAAAGGTAGATAAAAACACAAAATAAACACTACCTAGCTTAGAAAGGTAGATAGATGCTAGGTTCTTCCTTCACATTTTATCTCATTCATCCCATAAAATTTTGAGTGTTTAAAATTAGATAGATAGTCTCCAAGGCAGAAAAATCACTTGGACTCAAGGTGGGTATTTGATTTTCTAACTGTTATGCTTTCCGAATAATATTGTGTTTATGAAACATAGATTCAATCTTTTCCCAAGATTCTTTAGGGGTCATCAATTTCTTGAATGTAGTACCTTAAATCCCGGAGAGATGGACATTCGATTAGTCCACATTCTTTGTCACTTCTATTATCCCATTTTACTTTCTTATCATCATTAGTGGGTTGTTTTTTATTTCCCAAGGTAATATGGTACAAACCTTTACTTCTTAATAAATCTTCCATATGAAGTTTTTGTTGGAAGGAGTTGTTCTTGATGAAAGACATTACTTCCTTAGAAGCCATATTAAATATGTAGATAATATGGATTTAAAAGCTGGCCCGATGATGCGGATGGAAAGAGATTGAAAATTTATGCGGTTTAAAAAGCGGCACTGAAAATGGACTTCGATGTGAGTTATGCCCTTTTGAAAAGGCATAAATGGTAACAAATGACCAAGTGATAGTGTAAGCGCTACTTTGTAAGTGACCCACTTTTATAAAGAAGTGGGGATCACTTTTAAGATGAAGTTACTTTATAGCGAGAGAAAGTTTATAAAAGTACAAACTAGAAATAACTCTAAAATAAAATATTAAAATACTTATAGTGATTCTTTTTATACTTGAAGTGAAATGCACCTTTACAATTTTAGCATGAACTTTTCAAAAAAGAGTAACAAAGAGAGACTTGAACTCAAGACCTTTTTACTTAATAAGGTGATTTAACCAAATGGTCTATGTAAAAAATATTGTAATGTTCATAAAGAGAATTGGGGTTGTTGTTGTTGTTGTTGGAAATGACGGAGAGCATGCTAAGAAAAACTCTTTTCCACACAAGAAAAACATTTCACTCCGGATGCATGCGTAATGCATGTCTTGGGGAAAACATAAACCTTTTGAGTGAAACAAAAAAGGTATTCTGGCCAGAAACAAATTCTCCGGACTTGCTAATGGAACAATTTTCTCATCCCAAAAATATATAGAAATGATAGAAAATGGAGGCGATGAGCTTCGACTTCGATCTTGATCTACAACGGGGGCGGGTCTTCAAACAGGCTACGATACCATGTTCAACAACACAAATATTCCAGCAGGAGGGAAGAGTACCTTGAGTAACACTCCCATATTCAGATCAAAGATCAACATACGATTGTTTGTCATGGTAAAACCCTATGGGGAAACATCCATGGCCCCAACCAACGTGACACTTGGATCATTTTATTAATGCAAAGAAAGAGAGTATTCTGAGCAATTTACCAAAGAAGATAGTTTCTCACAATTGATCCATGGGAAAATGACCCTCATTCTCTTTAAATAGATATAATGGACCAATTGGGTGTTAATCCATGGATCCATGGTAGATTAAAAGATCAAGGAGAGTATGAATCATTAGATCACTCTATATCAGGAACATATTTTGACCGTCAGTTCCTAACTACAAATGCATACTAATGCACACTAAAAGAAACACACTAAGAAACACACTTTTACTAACATACATTAGACCAAGTAGTTCTTAAATAACTCCTAAGTGTCTAAAATATCTAACCAATTAAATGCAGTGACCTAGTTTCATCCCAAGTCACCTTAGGTTTCCCCATGTCATAGTCACACTTCCAAGTCAACATTTCCACATGTTATTTGTCTGAAAGTTGGATCGACATCAAAGATTTTGCTAAAGGATATCAACAAACATTGTCTAAAGAAAAATGCGACCCCCAATCCACTCGTTCAAAATTATCAGAATGATGGGACGCTTTCACGACAAAATAAGATCAAATTCTATCATTTAATAGGCCAATTAAAGTTTCACTCCACATACATTGTTACCCTGTGAGTTGATGGAACAACGGGAATTTGAAATTGCCGATGAACCACAACGTATCCCTCTCCTGCACCGCTAGCCTATGACCACATTTAATCCGGGCATAATCACGAATCTTGGTGATGGATGTAAGAGCCGCGTTTGTAGAATTGAACAAGCGATGACAAGGTAAAGTATTCTACGTGTTTAAATTTTCAGATAGTTCAAACCCAAAATTCTACACAAGAGTTTATCATTCTCAGAGAAGTCAAAGGAGAGAAAATAACGTCTCAAGAGTTGCACTCGATTCTCAGAATCTCAAAACCAAGTTAAGCTAGTGTGAAGAAGAGTTATGTGTTGATTTTATCATTTTGGTGGTCACATATTATTTATATATCAATATCATCTCTACAATACGTTAAACTACATATTTCTATAGAAAAATACCTCCAAGAAATCCAACAAATAGATGTTAGCTAAAGGGAACCAAAGTGAAATAAGTAGAATTCGATGAAAGGATATTCTCCGACTAGGGTTGGAGTTTTCTACTAAAGTGGAATCGGTCATTAGAACGTCTACTAAGAAGTAATTTTCCCATCCCCCTGCATTTGAAGACATAGAAAGAAGCTGGGTCAATGAAAATGTCATCCACCAGTGGAAGGTTTGTTCAAAGGATAAACCGGAAGATTACCCGAAATTTATCTCCCACAACGACTTGGATGTAAGGAAACTAGGCCGGGTTTTGAACATCGGTGGTCATGCCTACATATGAATATCATACAGACATGGTAACACCTGTATTGAGACCACAGGGTGGATAATAGACCATACATATGCAATGAAGTGGCAGTGGTGATGAGAATGGTGGATGTGTTGGTGTTTTTATCTCAACGAAGGTCCAAAAATACTACAAGCTCGAGGGACATGAGCGATTAAACATTGATTTTGTAGTAAAGTTATATGAGTTCCAAGACACAAGTAGATTGATGGCCTCATGGTGGAAGAGGAGAAAGAATTAAACCGGAGAAACAACTGGTATGGAAAAGAAAACCTAAGGGAACCATACATTTATATGTTGGCTCTAATCACTCCAATTATAGGGAGAAGGATTGTGCCAAGTTTTTTAGAGGCATGGATGCCTCAAGCTTACATAGTGGCCATTTCTAGGAGAGATTTCAACTAGGGAGATCATCTCTAAACAATTGAGCAACAACATATTGTAGGCCTAGACACCAAAGGATGGAGAAACACAAGCTTTCCACATATTGGTTGGTGGCATTGATGTCAACCCTAGTCCTGTGTTTTGGACTGCAAGATTGAAAAAGATATTTGGACATGAAGGAAAATGCACATGCATATACAACACCCATAAATGGATGGTATACATCATGTTGTTTACGGTGGTATGTGGCACATCCACGTGGATCCTCATGGTTGAGGAGAAATGAATTTTTGAAGATGACAAAGTGAATTGAAGAAGGAAGTAAATGTAGGCTCTGAAGATAATTAAAGAAACGAATTACAATATAAGAAAGTCGCCGAGGTTGGCCCTAATGTTAAAAGGAAGTGATGACATAAATGGTATAAATAAACATCGTGTATACATTCATTTTGATACAAGTCGAATTTAAGAGAGAATAAGAAAGAGGCCCGAGTTCAAAGGGAGGGATGAAGTCTTTGGTGATGTGTTCTAAGGTGTATTTTTAGGTCATCTACCATTTTCTATAACTTTTTTTCTAAATTTCAGAGAATTAAAATCACTATGGTATTGAGAAGACCTTAATCAAGGTACCACTGGTAAAACTTTTAGCTCTTTATTAAGCTATAATTATGGATATACACTCACATTGGAAGATAGGGTTTGTGACCAGTCACAGAGCTAGTCAATAAGCTTATGTGTTCGGGTAAAACAATCATAACTTATTCATCAGGAATCCATATGATGTGGGACAGGATTTCATTGGAAGAGTACGGACTTTGGTTTCTTGTGTGCAAAGTTTCAGAATCGGATGTTAATTATTGAGGCGTGGGGAATTTTGTGCAAGTTCACTCTCTAAATGAGCCGAATTGAATAAAGTCTACCATTCTTTCTATAACCTCTTTTGGGGAGGATTCAAGGGTGAAAATTGAAGGAGTTTCAGAAAATACATTGAGTAATATTATCTACAGGATCAAGAGTACTCCAAAATTGAAAAATTGCAGAAATTGGAGAAGTCTCAGGAAGCATTATCAAGTTCTATGTGATGATTGGTTGATGGTGATGATTTAATGTAAAAGTTTATTATCTCTCATATATTCTTGGGTGGAAAGAAGGGTCAAGGATGGAGAGTTAAACTCTCTCTTGATATTGAGAGGATTATGTATCTTCCTCAGGTTTATCCCTCTCCTTACATTTGGAAGTTGTAGTTATCTTTGGAAGTCATTACTTCCATGAACAATAACTATTGATTATTTCTCATATATTTGTGCATGGTGTCTTGTGGGTATTGTTGTAAATGTTATACTATTGTTCATTTCTCATTGGATATAATTGAATGGACAATAGTATAGATTGAAACGGAGTTTAAATTGTACTTGATATTGATTCACCCTCCTCTAAGTAATCCAACAACTATGTGGTATTGAGGTTATCAATACATTTCAATACTGGAAGGAAGATCTAAGAAGAAATGGAAGACAAAATTCCAAATGGGATTCCACCATTTGGGTACTGTCCATTCTTCTTAAGGATCTTTATCCGATCAATTATATGTGAAGGTAACCCTCTGATTGAATTGTTAGTCTTGAAAGAAGAATAAGGAATTTTGTCTTCCATTTCTTCTTAGGATCTTCCTTCCAGTGGTTAAACTGTATTGAAGGTAACCCACTCTGATTCGAATTGTTGGTACTGAGAGGGGGGTGAATGAGTATCAAGTACAATTTATAGGCCCAGACACCAAAGGATGGAGAAACGCCTTCTTTTCACATGGCATCGTACCTACAAGACGTAATCTACACAAGGAACATCTTCGTAGGAATGAATCTGAGCTGGCATGTCGCCGAGCTACCTGTACATGTCTACTTTAACATTTTGCGGGAAAATAGGTACAAAACATCCTATGCTCTCATCTGTGATGAATTTATAGCTCGGGTCTATTTTATTATTTTTAAGAAAGAATCCCAAGACTTTCGGCAACGACCAAGAAAATGAACTCAAAAGTAGGCCACTAGTACCTAGAGGAAACCACGACTTATATCAGGGTGTTTGGGGCCACCGACGCACCACATTTACTCCCTTATCATGTCCCAAACTGACTCATCATGGGAGAAATATGTTACCAAACCCTCCTACAGGGATATAATACCACTCTGGTTAAGGAAAATAATTGAGCCTTCATACCCCATGGTTTCCATATAGGGTTTTACATCATGAAGGATAATGTGCAAGATAAACAAGAGGGTTTGAGCCAGCTGGAATACATATTCCTCAGAGTTTGATTTCGAAAACATGACCCTATAGGCCTAGTACTTAAGCATGCATCATAAGTCTCCTCCTGTTGGCCATATGAACATGATAAGTTTGAAGAAAAAATATTTATAGAATGTGCTCAGGATTGGGAAGAGGTGCTATAGAGAAAAGATAACCCAAGTATGATTGGATTTAAGGTGATGGGTATGGATGAGAATGTTTAAATGATAGAATAGACAGCTCAAGAATCCCTCGGGGTTGGGAAAGAGAACATAGCAGTAAAATCCATAGAGGCACAAAGGATAAAGAACCGGGGGAAACTTCTACTCCAAATCCCGATGCTTCGATTCTAAACCCTCTGTAAGTCGACCATGAGGCCGAGAGTATCCTAGACTGAATTTATCAAACTATCAGGGACTCTGAAAGACAACTCCAAGGATGATATAGGCTCTGGTGAACAAGAAGAGGAATTGCAATAGCTAGAGATCGACACCTCAAAAATTGATCACCAAGTTAGTATTTATCCCTTGACTATCTCCCCATATAAGGCCGACACTCCACCAACTAACAAACACCAGTAGGAGGTTGGGTCACTAGAACATACAAAAGTTTCCCCTGTCAAATAAGTACAAGAGCCAATCCTAGAACAAATTTATACGATAGGAATCCTGGGAAACAATCTGACCTGGGGAGACCAACATATCCATGAGCTCATGGATGAGGTCGCCAATATACAAGTGATTGCTTATGATAGAAAGAGGAAATCTATAATGAGAAGGACAACCAAGAAAAGTAGGCTCACGTTGGATAACACACTTCTCATCACCACAGAAGAAGCACTTCTCAACACTGAAAATGAGAATACAACTAAGCTAATCGTTGCCGGAATGGCTATAATAGATGCCACGCTAGATTGATCAAGATGAGATGAAAATGATCTGACCACCACAAAGAGGGAGCTAGACCATCTGTACCATCTAGCAAAATATTACCAAGACTAAATGCAAGAAACGGTTTTCCTGAAGAGTGAATTCTGAGAAGCATATGCATGATTCACGAGCGAAAGAAATCTCTTCACCATGTGCATAGCCAATTTTCAAGAAGACACTCTCATGGGGATGGAAACCTGTAAATATGTGGAGAGATGGTATGAAAAGGCATACCAGGCTGTGGAGAAAATCAATTATATTAGTGCAGTACAAAAAGGTTGAGACACATAAGTGCATGGCATATGAGTGCTTATGGATAACAACATCTCCTGAATCAGGAAGGAAACCGAATACTAGGTAATTATGGTCCAAGAACCTCAACGAAAGATACAAGAAATGTGGGCCAAGTGCAAGAAAAGTTGGGAGAAGATCAATCGGGAGATGAAATACATTGTCCTTCCAGAGTTCATCTCAGCTAAAGACTTTATCGATTTGCATGACATAGTAAAATGACATGAAAAACAAGGCTCAACATGGGAAGCGAAGATCACGTAGGTGGTGAGCATGACACCACGTCAGGTAAAGAATTTTATGGAACACCCGATCAAGGCTCACACATTACTGCAACGTTTAAGTTCCAAAATGATCAGATATAGGGAACGAGAAATAGAGATAAAGGAAACCCTTTCATCCCCGATGGACCAACACAGATTCTTGTATGCTAACAAATGTGAGGATCTCTTCGTCAAGTGGTCATAGTATGAGAAGAATCATCCACTCTAGTAGAACCACTAGACAATCTCAAGAGAACAAAGAGATGGAGCGCCACGTGTCATTATTTTGTTTTACTTAACACAAACTTTTAGTAGTTATTTTAAGTTAGTGATTCTTTATAAATAAGGGCATCGACCTCATAGAAAGGGCGATGGTTTTTGGGATAGACCATCTTTTTTGAGAATTGTAAAGAAATATTTCTGAGCAACTTTAATTAATAAGTTCTTTTTAGAGCCAGAGACAAATTTTATTTTTATCAAAAGCGTTATGTGATTGGATTGAGGAGGAACTACTTCCATCTTTGAATTCAATAGTTGATATTGTAACAAGTAAGAGTTTTTGAATCTAGTGATAAGCTATCTTTTCAATACTTTAAACAATTCTTTTGTTCTAAATGATGAAAAGAGAATCGTTTTGTTAATTTGTGGTTGATGGTAGAGTTAAGGAAACTATTTTTCTTGCACTTATCTTTACGGCATATGTATTTTCTTTCCATAATTGTTATCTCATTTAGTGTTGAAATACCAGAAAGTTAACGTATTATTACTAGACTTGTAATAGGTGTGAATATCATTGTCTGCACACTAGAGCATGAGCGTTATCCCAAGCTCAACATTCTTCAGTAGTTAACATTTTCCTCTATCTGTTGGTTTATACCATCACCCTTATTTTATCGGACTCATCTAATAATAAAAAAAGACAAAAAGAGAAACGTTTAACATGAAGGAGGAACTTTCATAGAAATATACCCTGTCAATCACTAGTAAAGACCATCGGTAAATTGGCCAGATTGAAATATATGGAGAACCATTCCACTCATCAAATGATGCAGAGTCTAATTGGGACTGTAAGGCGAGTTTGGTTCCTAATGTTGAGTAAAGGGATCTTGGACCCCTCAACAGAATTTATGTTATAAGGAGGGCATAATGAATGAATGGATACTGATATTTCTAATATTATATTTCGCATAGCCTGTATATTTAAAACAACTCACATGCATGGCTAGTCATTCTCAAGAAAACCCACATACATAGAGCACTCCCAAAATGATTAACTCACCATAGCCTGAGGAAGAAGAACACCTATTCCCTAACATACCTTACGCTCTTCCCCACGAAGAGTTGAACCCATTCAGAAGAATCACAAGAGCTTACGCCCGAAAAATTGGATCGTTACCCTTATCTCCTTTACTTCCTCGTAGAAAAAAAGTAAGAATACCAACTGTTGACACCCCTGACCAGTTTTTTTTTCACACGGTAGAAGACCTGATAGATTTTTCCCTCACTGAGATCAAACAACCCCTTAATCTCATCCCCAAAACACCATTTGGTAACTACTTTGAATCTGACGAGGAAGGGTCTAACTCAGATCGCTCAACTTCTAAATCATAATACATGGAGGATAATAATGAAAACAATGAAGAAATGGGAAATCAAACTGAAAATAATAAATCATGCTTGGCCAGAGATGCTTTGGAAATCTCAGGACAGGTACATAACCTACCCTGACATCCAAAAAAATTACTCCCTAAATTCAACCCTGGAACTTACAGATTGCCTGAAGACCATATCAAAACATTCATATTAGCTATAAGATTGATGAACGTACAACATGAGGATGTAGTGTGTCGGATTTTTCCCTATACCTTTGAGAATTCAACCTCGACTTGGTATTTTAACTTTCCCGTTAGATCCATAACCAGTTGGACGAAGTTTCAAAAAGATTTCTTAGACAAATTTGTAGAAGAAACCACGACAGGAGCTTTAATGGATGGAATTTTCATGGCCACCATGAGTTCAAAAGAGAAGGTTAAATATTTCAATCAACGGTTTACCACTATCCTGAACAAATTCCAACCCAAAGATAAACCTACTCAGGAGTTTCAGATTGAGGCATACACAAATGCTCTCCCTGCTTCCATCTCCACATTTGTAAAAAGGGTTGCCAAACATACCCTAGATGAAAATTTCGAGGAAGCTAAAAATATCGAATTCCAAATGAAGGGATGCAAAGAGGGATAGGTCTAACTGGTTAACAAGGAAGCTCAAGCTGCACCTAGGAGAGGACTTTTGTTGGCTAGACCCCCGGGAAACAAACATAACAAGGTCCTGAAAAAGGGAAGTGGGGACATAGAATACCTACAACACATGATAAAGAAAATTTTGAACGAAATCGTAGACATGAAAAGAAGTGTCAGGGAAGGAAACCAAGGTCAAAGGCCATAGAAACCATTTTTTAAGAGAAACCCACCTTTCAAAGAAATTGAACCTCCCCCAACCAACTTAAACATCTTCCTGGGGAATGTAGCATTATAATAGTTTTGTACGTACCATCAAGAGAAACATTCTAAAAGAGACTGCCCCCAATGGGTGCATGCTATAAATTTAATGGCCAATTGGTTCCTAGATGAATTTTCTCTCACCAAACAATCAAGTGGATCAATAGTAAATATCACCGATAAGGAAGAAATTGAGCCACTAGAAGAAACAACCATGTTGTTGTGGGATCCTAACTTGCTGATGCCTCTCGACGATGTATTTGAGGTCTAGGAACCACCCGCGAGGTTTTTGTAGTACAAACACAAAGTAGGGGCCAACTGGTAAAAAATAATCCCACCACTATTCAATACTAGAGAGGGAAACAAATAATTGATCAATCAAAAGCGCTGGTTGTCTCCCAATGAAACCCTATAAACATACACACACGGGAAACACCTAAGCTGGACTACAACATAGTAGAAGAATTAAAGAAGTTGAAGGCTAATGTGTTGGTCATGGACATGTGCATGATTCCCCAACAAAAGGATTTTCTTTTACAGGCCTTAAAGTCAATAGAAGCCCCTATGACGAGCACTGACCTAGCTGAGGTCCCATCCCCCACATATTTAAAGAATAAACTAAGTGTGAATGCTTTCTCTTTAGACAAAAGAGGAAATAATTTTGTCCCTCCTTTCCTTTTAACATTTGAAGTCTTCAACAAAAACCTGCATAATTGCTTCGTTGATTCAGGAGCTTCCTCCAACGGCATGCCATTGTCAATCTACAAGAAATCGAATGCAACTTCTCTCAAAAGTGATAAGCACGTTGTTAGCACTCTGTAATTTTCCCAAGGCTGTGAGGCATTCACAGAGGCAACATCAAAACCACTTCGAGTCTTGGATCTAGCCCTCCAAGACTTAGAGAGGGATCTCTCTGTCTGATATAGCTTTGTTTGAAGAAGTATTAGGCTAGTTATGAAGAACATGGGTTGGGGTTTTTAAATGGTTGATTTGGAACAGCAAGGAGGGCCATTGGGAAAATGGGGTCTGTGCCTTAAACAAGGTGATTCACTCTCAGATCTGGACAAAGTTCTTTCACAGGGCAAGGTAGCGACACTATTGGATCAAATTGAGTTTTAATGGTATTGATTTGAGGAAGAAATAGGGGAGATAAAAGCCAGGAACAGGAGCATCTAAGAATTCCTGAACTAAGCTTTAGCAGAAAACATAAAGATCATCAAAAGCTCAGAAGCAGAGTATCTGCTGATAAATTCTGCTTCTATTACTTTCCTTCTGATAATAAGAACTGAAAACAAGCATAATGATCACAAGAAAAACATTAAATAGAGAAACACACCACCAATATCACCACACAGGAATCCTGTAAAAGAAAACATGTTCATTGCTCATTGCTCATCTCTAAATTACATAGAAGAAAAAGGTCTTCTGGTCATACATAACCCACAGTCCAGTCTAGGAACTTCACAGGTTGAACCCTTTTACATTAAAATCATATGAATAAATAATATAGATCATCCCAATAAGTTTCGGAAGTTGGTTTAACTGCCTCGACCAAAAATAGCCACCACTCCCACAAAATTTGGAGTTTTCTGCCATGAAAGACGGACCGATTTTCTGCGAAACAGGGGTTTGATCAGACATGACTTTCTCTTCAATGATGACACCTAGGTGAAAACTGAAAGAGGTTATTGTATATGGGCATGTGATGAGAACAAACCTCCTTCGGTTTTTCCAAATTCGTCCCTAGCTGGCCGTAACAGCTCCTGCAAGATCGAGACTAAAACGGAAAATTGAAAATATGGAAAAGTAGGCCTCGAATATGTCTTCTATTATCCTTTCTCGTAACTCCGATACAAAAACTAAGAGAGGTTTTTATTCTTCAGCCCGTTCTGAGAAAAAACCTCTCTCGGATTTTCAAAATCCGTCTCCGTTTGCCCAAAATTCGATCTGGAAGAGGACATGGTAAAACAGGCAAAAATGGTAAATTTTTTAGGAAAGTGGTTTTTTGCGTGGTAAGCGGTATTCCGGACCCCCCCCCTCGTTAAATGTAGAATGCCCGGGGGGGTCCGGAATTAAATATAGACCGTTGATATAGGTGCTCACTCCGGGACCGTCCAGATGTGCATGATCTTTATTTCAAATTCCGGACCCCCCCCCCCTCGTTAAATTTCAGAAGGTGAGGGGGGGTCTGGAAAAATTGTGGCGCATTTGATTTATTTATTGTGAGTT
>SNQJ01S0196788.1:13319-30681 GCA_010110895.2 Picea sitchensis
ACGCTATTACTGATTCACCCCCCCTCTCAGTAATCCAACACTACACACCCAAAATTTGTTCAAGTAATTGACATAATCGTAGTAAACATCCTAGAGGCTTATGGATTGTTACTTAGTCGAGATTGGTTCGAGAAATTACATGGTACTTTACTATGGAATGGGATCACCTCTGGTTTCCATTAAAGGGACATACAAACATGTTTAGGATTGATAGGGAAAGATATCTCAAACACACTGTTACCAATTTAGAATCTTTCAACGAACCCTCATCGACAGATTTCCCTATGTTAGGAAACTACTCCTGCGATTCTGATTTCGACAATTTTTCCCCTCTCTCGTCTGATGTAAATCACTCAAAACTTCAAAATGAATTTTCATGTAAATCTACTGGAATCCGCTGAAGAAAGCATTTTCTGTCAGGATCCTCTTTTGGGAGCAACAAACAAGGAAGATGGAGGTGAGAAAATAAATAGGCATGAAGAAGTTACTAAATTTTTCTCACAAGTTTGGACACTGTATTTTGATGCGTCTAAATCATAAGAAGGGTCTGGAGCAACATGTATTCTCATTGATCAAAAAGGGAATCATAACTTCCTATCCTGTAGACTAGAATTTGAATGCACCAATAACATTGCTGAGTATGAAGCACTAGTGAAGGGACTGAAGAAAACCATTGACTTGGACATCAAGGAACTTGAAGTCTTTGGAGATTCTGAAATAATTTTCAGGAAAGTAAAGAATAATATACATTTCAATTCACCTCACTTAAAGAGTTATCAGCAGATGGTACACATCCTGATAGAAAATTTTGAGGCTTTCAAAATTACCTCTGTTCCCAGGACGAAAAACACAGTTGTTGATTCCCTAGCCATTGTAGCCTCAGGGTTATCTCCTTTAGAAGACTATGAAGCCTCCCGGTTTACTATGGAACTACTCTACAAACCATCAATACCCAACAATATTTCTAATTGGAAGGTTTTTGAAGGAGATGAAGATATTGTAGATTTTCTAACTAATAAAGAGAATTTTAAAGATTTGGCTATTGATGATGAGGTATTCCAAGAGAAACTAGAAGAATTAGAATCCCACCAACAGAACAGGGGAAAATACCATGTTGATGATCATCCCAAGTTTCACACGATACCTAAAGGGGTGGCTAGTTTGGAAGATATCTTCAACTTGAGAGAGAATTTTAAGGGGCCAAAGAATGCGAAAACAGGGAGCTCATGCCCTTTACATGAAACTATAAACTTAGGCACCCTTGAGAACCCAAAGAATGTGAACATGGGTAAGAAAATATCCAAAGAAGACAGGAAATCTTATATCAAATTGTTTAAGGAATACCAGGATATCTTTTCCTGGTCTTACAAGGAATTGAAAACATATGATACTTGCATTATACAACACACAATCCCATTGAAAGCTGGGATAAAACCTTTCCAACAAAAATTACGAAAGTATCATCCGTATTTGGAACCCTTGATGTATCAAGAACTAAAGAAATTGTTAGATGCTAAGATTATCTTTCAGGTTAGACACTCTTCTTGGGTAGCCAATTTGGTTCCCATCAGAAAAAAAATATGGGTAGATCCGCCTTTGTGTAGATTTCAGAAACCTTAATAGAGCATCGGAAAAGGATAACTACCCAGTCCCACCCATGGAAAATCTCTTGCAGACCGTATCTGGCTCTGAAATATTTTCCTTTCTAGATGGTTTCTCAGGTTATAACCAGGTCCTAGTTTTAGATGAAGACCGATTGAAGACTACCTTCCAAATCAAGTGGGGAAATTTTGCTTATAAACGCATGCCCTTTGGGTTGATTAATGCAGTGGAAGCCTTCCAATGGGCCATGGATGTAGACTTTAGGTGATTGATTAAAAAGTGTGTAGTAGTATATTTGGACAACGTGACTATGTATTTAAAGAACAGAGAAGACCACATCCAACATCTAACCCATATTTTTGAAAGGTGTAGGAAATATGGAATATCCTTGAACCCTAAGAAAATTATCTCTGGCGTAGAGGAAGGGAAAATACTAGGTCATATTATATCTCAAGCAAGAATTCGTATAGACCTCGAACAAATAAAGGAAATATCTCAACTTCCCTTGCCCCATAACAAAAGGGCTATGCAATCCTTCTTTGGGAAAATTAACTTTGTGAGGAAGTTCATGCCCGATTTCACTGAAACTATCAAACCCTTAAAAAAAATAATTCACAAGGATGCACAGTTTAAATGGGATGGAGAGCGAAAATATGCCTTCCAAAATATCAATATTTCAATCTCTCAAGCTCCGGTGATGCAAAGTCTCGATTTTAGTAAATATATTTTCCTCTATACTTTCGCCTCCGACCAGTCCGTGGCTGCAGTATTGACCCACAAGGATGATGACAACAATGAGGCACTGATATCATTTATGAGCACTAGTATCCAAGGAGACAAACTAAACTACCTTGCTATAGACAAACAAGCTTATGCGATATACAAAGAAGTGAAACATTTCAGATCTTACATCTTGAAAAATCACACCAAATTCATTATGCCTCATCCCACAGTCTGATCGTTGTTCACTCAATAGGAGATGAGAGAGAGAAGGGTAAATTGGATGGCAGTTGTCCAAGAATTTTATCTAGATATAAAACCTTCCAAATTACTTAAGCAACAAGGATTGTGTAAACTGCCCGCAGAATCCCAAGATCTAATAAATGAAGACCCCAGGTGGGAGAATGAAATAACATTATGGTGCAGTGAAGCCTTATACATTCCTCTAGGGAAATAATCTTGGTATGGAAACTTGATTTACCTCCTACATCATGGGACTTTCCTAGAAAACCTAAACCCTAAGGAAAAGAGAGCTCTCAGGCTAAAATATGCACAATATCGCCTCATAAATTCAGTACTTTTTTGCGTAAATTATGATGGAGTAATCCTAATATGTCTCAAACATGAAGATGGAAAAAATGTTCTGAGGGAGCTCCATGATGGTCCTGTAGGTGGACACTTTACAGGAGATATCACAACTCAAAAAATATTAAGAGATGATTATTAATGGCCTACTCTATTTAGGGACACTCATACATACACTAGAAATTGTAAATCTTATCAAATGAGTGCTAGTAGAGAAAAGAGGGCAGCTTACCCACTCCAACTAGTGACCATATCCAGACCATTCAATAAATGGGGGTTAGATGTCATAGGGGAGATTACTCTGAATTATTCAAAACAACATAAATATATATTGACTGCTACGTATTATTTCACAAGATGGACAGAGGCCATCCCTCTGACTCATGTGAACAAAAAGGTTGTAATCCAATTCATAGAACAAAATATGATCACAAGGTTTGGGATGCCTTCAATTCTCATTTTTGAAAATGCTGCCTACTTTTCTTATAATCTATTAACAAAGTTCGCTCTGGACAAAGGGATCATAATAATATACTTTGCAAACTACTACCCACAAGGAAATGGGGTGGAAAAATCAACTAATAAAAACCTAGTGAGGATCTTAAAGAAAACAGTCACAGACAATCATAGGAATTGGCATAACTTTATTCATAATGCCTTATGGGACGATAGAGTAAAACCCAAGGAAGCTATAGGAAAATCTCCATACTTTCTGGTATACAGACAAGAATCCATCCTCCCAAATGGGTTGTATCTTCCATCATTACAACTTGCTCAGGCTTCAAGAGGACAACCCTCATCAGTTATTCAACAAAGAATTGATACCCTCCTCATGCTTAAAGAGGAAAGAGAGAAAGCTAAATGTAATTTCAACACTCATCAATAGATAGTTAAAAGATGGTTTGACAAGCATAAGGCCAAAGAGAAAAGTTTTGAAGTAGGAGGCTTAGTCCCAGGATAGAGAAAACAAACCTAAAGGAAAGAATTCCAAATTTGAAAATCTTTGGCTTAGACCTTTCTAGGTAACCAAGAAATTTGGAGTAGGCACATACCAGTTGCAAAATATGAGGGGGGAACCTGACACCCTTGTAGTGAATGGCCAAGCCCTAAAAAAATACTCCTGTTAAAAAAAAATGTCTTTTTCATGTTTCTTTTAGCATATATTTTGATCAGGATAAATGTGTAGGTTTAGGGTAGGCTAATTGCAAATTATTATTTATTTTTTGTCTCTTCTTTTGCTTGGTATTTTATTGTAATTAAGTTGTGTTCTGTAAAGTAGTGGTCGAATTGAATAAATACGGTGCAACAAACTTCTCTCCTAACTTACGCTTACGTGCAACATAAGAGATGCTGGGCAAATAAAAATTTCTTAAGGGAGATCTATATCTTGTCTTTGCAAATCACACAACCTTCATAAGTGATGAAATATCTGCCTGGTGGTCTGGTAAAGCCCAAAGAGAAAGATGGCTATTTGGAAAGGATCACATGTACCTCTAGGAAGAGCTAGGAAGAATTTCACCTTACAGATAACAGATGTCCTCCTCTCCATATAACTCATGGAATTTCTTCCTAAAGAAAATCAATTATATTAAAATGAGTGCAAATTCAGAGTGGGTATGTAGATAACTCCGTCGGGGCTATGGATGCTCGTTGGCAGCTGAGCAAGGTCTGTGACATCGGGGTGACTCCACTGAGGCTATGGATGCTTGCTAGCAGTAGAGAAACACCATAGCGAGGGAAGAATGATAACTAAAATGACCTTGAGCCAGTGAATGCCTTACCTGACTATTGTCAAAGAGGGGCGTGGATCATGGTCAAGAGGATCGAAGGTGGAAAAAGGGATGAACTCCATAGGCAGACCCAGAATCACGAACACAGGAAGTTGTACATGCATGGATAATAAATACCCTGATGAAAGTGAAGCCAGTTAGTTTCTCAACCAGTTTCTATACAAGCTAAGCCTGAAGGAAGGAGAAGAGATCCTGTTTTCACCCAGAGAATCGCTATTTGTTGAGTGCTCAACACACCCTAAAATCTTTTTAGAATTTTTTTCTCTTTTGGGTACCACTTGTTTTATTTTCTTTCTTATTTTTGAAATGAGTCCATTTTGTAGGGATCATTAAGTTTTGTTCCCATGTCTCATCATCGATCACATTCGGATTTATTTGGACCTATTGAATTGAAACTCTTTTCGCTAAAAAGAACTTGACATTTTAACTAAGAATATACGGCTAAAATTGTGACCCACACACCTATTTTGGCATCGGGGAAATTCAAGCAGTAAAATGACCACGTAGCAACGATAATCGCGATCTCTGATGTATCATCGACATCGGGAAAAAAGGAAGGAAGGGCATGCCAATTGCTAACTATGTGCGCGAAGAAGTTTTCAGAAAACTGTTGATATCCCATCGGTGTTGACAAAATATGGAAAGGGAAAAACACTAACATGGGCCATAATGAACCCCCAATTACTGATGCATTGTTCAGAGTCGGTGAAATCCCAAAGTTTTAAATTATGTAAATTTTCACGTTGACACATCGCCAATCACCGATCACTGATGTATTTTCGGCACCGACAAGTTTCGAGGGGCGTAATATGAGAACATTTGTTTCAATATATCGCTGATCGTCGATCCTCGATACTTCTTCAGAATGAATGGGATAGGATCTATTTGGAAAATTTCATATCTAATGAAAATCCCCGATTCCAAATAAACTCTTAGGCGAAGGAGCCAAATTCAAATGCCACGTGTCTTTGCCACGTGGGCAATTCGTATGACCTAGTTTCATCCTGAGTCACCTTAGGTTTCCCTGTGTCCTAGTCGCACTTACAGGTCAGCATTTCCACATCATCATTGTACAACAAGTTGGATCGACATCGGAGCTTTTTCTAAAGGATACCAATGAAAATTTTCTAAGAAAAACGTCAACCCCCGATCCACTCATTCAAAATTAGCAGAATGATGGGACGTTTTCGGCACAAAATAAGATAAGAATCTGTCATTTAATAAGCTAATTAATGTTTCACTCCACATACATTGATGTCCCGTGTGCCAACCGAATAACGAGATTTTGAAATTTTCTATGAACCACAATGTAGCCCACTCTTGCACCGCCATCCTATGACAACATTTCATCCCGATCATAATGCAGATCTTGGTGATGGATTGTGTAAAACTGCATCTATGCCTCGAATTGAAGAACTGATGCGACAAGGTAAGTATTATTTGTGCTTAAATTACTAAGATAGTTTCAAACCCAAACATTATGTACATAAGTTTCTCATTCTCAGAGAAGTCAAAGGAGCGAAAAGAGCATCTCAAGAGTTGCACTCGATTCTCAGAATCTGAAAACCAAGTTAAGCTAGTGTGAAGAAGAGGTATGTATTGATTTTATCATCTTGGTGGTCACATTTTATTTATATATCAGTATAATCTTTGCAAGACAGTGTCTAAATCTGTTCTTTCTACAGGAAAACACCTCAAAGGAAGCCAATGACCAGACGTTCTCCAAGGGTACGAAAATTAAAATAAGTAGAGGTCGGTGAAGTATCTTCTCCCGACGTTGTGAGGCAGTTGGAGTTTGCTACTAAAGCGGAGCCAGTCATCAGAACATCTAATAAGATGAAATTTTCCCAACCCCCTACATTTGGTGACACAAAGGCAAGAACTGGGTCAAAGATAATACTCCTATAGTGGGGATATTTGTTCAACAGGATAAAACAGGAAGATTACCTGAAATTTATCTCCCACAATGACCCAGATGTAAGGATGCTCGATGACCAGGTTTTTCCGAACATATAGCGGTCATGGCTACATATGGTAGCCTGCTGAACCCCAGTCTTGCCCTATATTGAGACCCTGGGGTGGATAATCGACCATACATATGAAATTAAGTGCCTAGTCAATGATGAGAATGGAAGATGTGTTGGTGTTTTTATCTCGATGAAGGTCCATAAATGATACAAGCTCAAGGACCCGAAGGAGCGATTAAACACTGATTTCGTAGTAAATTTCTATGAGTTCCATGACACAAGCATATTGAGGGCCTCATGGTGTAAAGACGACAAAAAAATCACAAACCAGAGCAATGGATGGTATGGAACAACAAACCTAAGGGAGCCATACATTTACTTAATGTCTCTAATCTACCGATTGTATGGGGAGAAGGATTGTGCCATGTTTTCGGAGCCATGGATTCCCCTGGCATACACTGTGGCCATCTCCGGGAGTAGCTTCAACTAGGGGGAGATAATTTAAAAACAATTGATCACCAATATATTACAGGCCCAGACACCAAAGGATGGAGAAACACCTGCTTTTCACATGGCATCATACCTACTAGACGTAATCTATGCAAGGAACATCTTTGCAGGCATGAATCTGAGCTGGCATGTCGCCAAGATACCTGTACATGTCTACTTCAACATTATGTGGGAAAATAGGTACAAAAAATCCTATGCTCTCATCTACGATGAATTTATAGCTTGGGTCTATTTTATTATTTTTAAGAAAGAATGCCCAAGACGTTCGGCAGTAGCCAAGAAAATGATCTCAAAATTAGGCCACTGGTACCTAGAGGAAACCACGACTTATATCAGGGTGTTTAGGGCCACCAATGCACCACATTTACTCCCTTCTCACATCCTAGACCAACTCATCGTGGGAGAAATTTGTTACCAAACCGTTCTGTAGGCCTATAATGCCACTCTGGTTAAAGACAAGAAGCAATCATTCATACCCTATGGTTTCCATATAGGGTTTTACATGGTGAAGGATACTGTGCAAGATAAACATGAGGGTTTGACGCAGCTGGAATACAGATTCCCCACAGGATGATTTCACAAACATGACCCTAGAGGCCTTGTACTTCAACATGCATCACAAGTCTCCTCCTACTGACCATATGCACATGATAAGTTTGAAGACAAAATATTTATAGAATGTGCTCAGGATTGAGAGGAGGTGCTACAGAGAAAAGATAACCCAAGTATGACTATATTTAAAGTGATGTGTATGGATGAGAAAGTTGAAAGGGTAGAACAAATAGTTGAAGAATCCCTCAGGGTTAGGAAAGAGAATAGAGCAGTAGAAGGCACAAAGGCACAAAGGATAAAGAACCCGGGGAAAAATCTGCTCCAAATACCGATGCTTTGATTCTAAACCCTTTGTAGGGAAACCATGAAGCTGAGAGTATCCTAGACACTGAATTTATCAAACTATCAGGGACTTCGAAAGACACCTCCAAGGATGAGCTAGGCTTTGGTTAACAAGAAGAGGAATTGCAACAGCTAGAGATCAGAACCTCAACAACCAATCACCAAGTTAGTAGTGAGCCTGTGATCATCTCCCCATCTAAGGCCAACACTCCACCAGCCGACGAACACCAACAAGAGGTTGGATCACTAGAACATCCAAAAGTTTCTCTTGTCAAATAAGTACAAGATCAAGTCCTAGAACAAATCTATATGGCAGGAAGCCTAGGAAACACTCTAACCTGGGGAGACCAATAGATCCTTCGGCCCATGGATGAGGTCACTGACATACAGGCAATTTCTTAAGACAGAAAGAGGAAATCTATAATGAGAAGGACAACCAAGAAAATGAGGCTCATGCTGGATAGAACACATCTCATCACTACAGAAGAAATGTTTCTTAGCATCGAAAATGCAAAGACAACTGACCTAATCAACATCAGAATGGCTATAACAGATGCCATGCTGGACCGAGAAAGACGGGACGTGTTGGCCCTCAACCAAGTTTTGAGAGATCCTTGGTCAATTTTGACCATTTTGGACTTCAACAACTTGTCGAAGGTGGAGCGCAAGACGAAGCAGAGATCGCGGGATCTCGGCCCCCTTTTGGGTCCTTTTTGGGATTTGGGAATATGTAACGGGTATGGGAATGTTGGCCCATGGGTTTACCTATGCTTAGGCCTATTTTGTAATATATAAATAGATGTCTAGGAAATGTAAGGAAGATATAGGGGAAGAGGCATCTATGTGATGTTGTGCTAAGTGAAAGTGTGGCTTGTAAATGCTTTGTGCATACTGTGAGAGACTTGTAGAGATAAGTGCAAGTGGTTGTAATAGACTGTGAAGGGATTTTTGTTGTAAAGCAAGGAAGGAGGATATAGTGAGGTGTGCAGATCTCCTGTCCTATGAAGAGTAAGGCTTCCGTGGCTCTGTGCATGTATCTGATTGAAGAAGATAATAAACAAGAAGAGTTGGTGGACGTAGCCCCAGGGTGGGGGTGAACCAAATATATGTTGTGTTTCTCTGCTTTGTGTGATGTGTTGGTATACTTATGTGTTATCTGCTAAGTGCTTGACATATATAGATATATAGATCTGTTTATACTTTGTGCTTATGATGAATTTGGATGCTATATTTGACCTCTGTGAACTTTCTTAGTGCTTGAATCTGCTAGATCTGATCTAATTCCTTATGCTAAGTGCTTAGTTACATTAGATCTAGGTGAATGCTGTGATGATCTATTTTATCTGTGGAGTATATATTGGTTAAATATTGATGAATGTTAACTGCTAAGTGATCTGTTAAATACTAGAATAACATATTTGTGTCCTAGCTAAGGTTGCAGACATCTAAGTCCTACAACCACCCCTTCCTCTACCTCGGGTGAGACTTCATCTGCTTCGCAGGTGTCTCCGAAAGGGCCGATATTTAGGGTTTTGTTGGTGCACTGTTGTAGCATTGAACCTTGGGTCTGGCCCTATGCCAACAAATTGTTTCGTTGCTGGGACTGAAACTATGATTGCTGGGAACTGGGGAAGAAGAAGCTTTGTGAAGAGATTCAACCTAAAATTGAGAAAGCTCTGTGTGTATATCTGTTTCCCTAGTGCGCAACATTCTGCTTGACTTGTGAAGCTCTGTGCCAAGAAAATAGGTCATATCTAAAGAAAAGAGGTAAGATCTGCAAGCTTTGTGCTCTGATAAAGGTAATAATAGTGAAAAGTTCTAGATCTGAAAGGTTTGTGCTCTATAGAAGTAAGACAAGTGGAAAATTTTGTTTCTAAAGCATGGATCTAGGTATGTTTGATAGATTCTATCCTAGCTCAAAAACTAGGGTACTAGTAGATGAAAGAAGGTTTGACATGAGTAGATCTAATAAGAATAGTGAAACATATGTTATACCTATGCATAGAAAGAATATTTGGACTAACAAATGGATGTAGGATCCTGGTGAATTAGTTGGAACTAGACTGCAGAGAAGAACAAGATCAAGGTTACGAAATCCATTTTAGTTGGATTTTGATCCTTATCGCATTCATCTCTTTGGAGATGTCAGAAGGTGATAACTTCCCCGACATCGTGCCATTTGAACCACTGGCCGCGAAGTTAAGTACACTTTGATATTCCAACGATATGAAAAAATAGTGGCAGTCAAATGTTGTTTTTCATACCTACTACGATCAGCTGAAGAGAGCCATACAGTCCGAGACTTGTATGACTCTGAACACTCTACATTGATTCCATCCTTTGATGAAGTTTAGCGCAGGTTGACATTACATTTATATTAGAAAGCATGCTGATGAACATAAGAAACAACTTCAGTCCTACTAAAAGCTGACGGAGGAGGACCTGGAGGAGATTACTAAGGAATGGTCTGCTGACCTCCTTATCCCTGCTAACTCCACAGAGATATCCCACATTGACATCGCAAAAACTGTGCAGGATACTCTCAGACCTAGTAGGGAAAAGAAGATCGAAGAGCTCCAAGGATTAGATAGTGCATCCATGAAGATGGATTCCATATCATGAGAGCAAGGAGGTGATGGCGAAGAATTAGATGACAAAGGAGTCGAACAAAAGAAAGGAGATGAGGTTGATCCCCTAAAGAAGAGGAAGGGTTCACCTCCGAAAGATTCTTCCTGGAAGAAATTGAAAGCCTCTATGACCAAGATGCAGATTGTCCTTACCTCTGATGACTTCGACTTCCCCATAGTATCCCTGAATGATGCTTCACTAGAAATAGCAGAAAAACAAGAGGCCAAGTAGGAAGAAATTTATGATAGGATTGAAATCAAACTCCAAGGGGTACAACAGGTACTACAGTCCAGCCGTGTAGTCCCCACTACCCCTCTTCCATTAGGAACACCGAAGCTGGAAGACGAGCCAACCCAACTCCACTGATTAGCTCATACAGTCGAAGCTTTCCTTCGACGAGCACAGGAAGAAACAGAACAAGCCACCTAGGCTTTGACACAAGTACAAGGAGTACTTGTAGAATAGTGTCGAGCTGCAGAATAGGAAAATATTTCCCTCCAAGAAAAGTTCAATGAAGAAAAATCATAGATATAGCAAGGAAAAGAACAATTTCTCTCCACGCAACTCGAAGTAAAGGAAGTAGTCAATAGAGCACTTCACTCTGTGACAGTCATAGAAATAAAGCCAGAAGATCAAGTTACACATCAAGTAGAGCAACTTGAAGAAGTGATCTAGCAGCTACAACAATGCATCACAGACTTAGAACTACATGCAGTGCCCGAGACCCCACAAGATGTGAAGGACCAAAGAGAAGCATCTTCCAGGAGCACAGTTGAGACACTAAAGGCCCTTTATATGGAATACAAGAAGCTGAGTGATCACAGTGCCCTAACATATGAGAAACTCGCTGAGAGTCCAAAATTAAGAGCACTAGACTCATAGCTCCAAGAGGTGAAGTATCAAGCCGAAACGATGCAAGCATATTTGAAGCTCATGTCAGCTATGAAAAGAATGAAGAGATATCAACAACAATGCACTGCCCAATATCAAATTCACGCTATTCAGAGAAAATTTATGGAAGTAACTCAGAGACTCCAATCCATGCAAGATAAGGCCTACCAATTGTTCACAGAAGTTGAAGGTCGAGGAGAAGAAATAGAGAAGGTTTTTAGTGTAGTTGAACAATGCTTGGAAGGATCTTTGAAGGATGAAATCATCCAAGGGTTTGCTGAAAAAGAGGTCGTATCACAACAATAAGTCGAATTAGCTCGAGCCAAGATCAAGGATTTCAAAGAAGAACTTCCTACATCAGAGTGACACGGGTCGAGTTACAAGTGAGTATTGGGGGCCTGTTGGCCCTCGATAAAGTTTTGAGAGATCCTTTGTCAATTTTGACCATTTTGGACTTTGACAGCCTATCGAAGGTGGAGAACAAGATGAAGCAGAGATCATGGGATCTCGACCCCTTTTTGGGTCCTTTTTGGGATTTGGGAATATGTAACGGGTATGGGAATGTCAACCCATGGGTTTACCCATGCTTAGGCCTATTTTGTAATATATAAATAGATGTCTAGGTGATGTAAGGAAGATATAGGGGAAGAGGCATCTATGTGATGTTGTGCTAAGTGCAAGTGTGGATTGTAAATGCTTTGTGCATACTATGAGAGACTTGCAGAGTTAAGTGAAAGTGGTTGTAACAGACTGTGAAGGGCTTTGTGTTGTAAAGAGGTGCGCATATCTCCTGTCCTATGCAGAGTAAGGCTTTCATGGTTCTATGCATGTATCTGATTGAAGAAGCTAATAAAGAAGAAGAGTTGGTGGACGTAGCCCTAGGGTGGGGGTGAACCACATATATGATGTGTTTCTCTACTTTGTGCGATGTGTTGGTATATTTATGTGTTATCTTCTAAGTGCTTGACATAGATAGATAGATAGATATGTTTATACTTTGTGCTTGAGATGAATCTGGATTCTAGATCTAACCTCTGTGAACTTGCTTAATGATTGAATCTGATAGATCTGATCTAATTCCTTATGCTAAGTGATGAGATACATTAGATCTAGGTGAATGCTACGATTCTCTATTTTATCTATGGAGTAGATATTGGTTAAATATTGATGAAGGTTTACTGCTGAGTGCTCTGTTAAATACTAGAATCACAGATCTGTGTCCTAGCTAAGGTTGAAGACATCCAAGTTCTGCAACCACCCCTTCCTCTACCTCGGGTGAGAATTCATCTTCTTTGTAGGTGTCACCGAAAGGGCCAATAGTTAGGGTTTTGTTGGTGCACTGTTGTAGCATTGAACCCTGGGTCTTCACTTGTGCCAAGAAATGGTTCCGTTGTCGGGACTGAAACTGTGATTGCTGGGAACTGAGGAAGAAGAAGCTTTATGAAGAGATTTGACCTGAAACTGAGAAAGCTCCATGCATAGATCTGTCTCCCTAGTGCATATCATTCTGCTTGAGTTGTGAAGCTCTGTGCCAAGAAAAAAGGTCAAATATGAAGAAAATATGTAAGATCTACAAGCTTTGTGCTTTGATAAAGATAAGAATAGTGAAAATTTCTAGATCAAAAATCTTTGTGCTCTGTAGAAGTAAGACAAGTGGAAAATTTTGTTTCTAAAGCATGGATCTAGGTATGTTTGATAGATTCTATCTTAGCTCAAAAAATAGGGTACTGGTAGATGAAATAAGGTTTGACATGAGTAGATCTAATAAGAATAGTGAAATATATGTTATACCAATGCATAGAAAGAATATTTGGACTAACAAATGGATGTAGGATCCTAGAAAGAATGTTTTGCAGGTTATCTCCTACGATCCTAGTGCGAAATACAAAAAGGGCTAGGGATCAGTTAAAAAAAAGAGAGGATTAACCCTCTGTTACGGTTGCAGAAAACCATGAAATCTTGCTAAGGAATGCCCTGGGATACGACCTAGTTGTCTTTATTGTAAAGATATGGACCATGAAGTATTGGATTTACCTAGAATGATTGCTAAAGTTGAAAAAATGAATCTGAACCAAGAAAACCCTAAGTCAGATAAAAAAACTAATATTATGGTAGAATCCCAGAAAGAATATAGATGAGAGAAACCTTGAATGACCACCGACATGTCAGATTTTCAGAGATCTTCAAAGAAAAAGAATGCATTCAAGCAAGATTAGGAGACTTCGACGTTGACTGTGTTCTAGATGAAGAAACATAGGTGAATGCTACGACAGAAAGAACATGGGAACTTTTAGGAAATCCTGCTATGGTTCCTTCACTGGGAGGAATAGGATTATTCAGAGGAAAACTGATAACCCTATGTGGGAAGCTCGCTCAGATACCTATGACTGTCAATGGAACTTCGACAAAAGAAGATTTTGAGATGATTAAATTTATTGAGGACAACGCTCCATTTACCATGTTACTAGGAAGACGTTGGATTGAAAGGGATCAAGCCATAAGGAAGGAAGAAGAAGTCTTAGAGCAGAAGAAACAAGAGTTAAAATATTTTATAACTAAAAGGATCACATACTTGATTGAAGAACAAGAGAACAGATCACAACTATTTCACAACAACGACGTAGATATCAAAGTTGCAATAACACTAGAGGAACCACAAAAGACTGAAATACCTATCCCAGATAACAAAAAGTATTACCCTTGAATCCTAGGAAAGAATCTCAACAACGCGAAGTCACTATGTCAAAAGAAGATAAGAATCAGAATGGGAAAAGGAATACCGAGACAAAGCTCACTGGAAAGAAGGCTAGAAAACTAAGTAAGAAGAGATCTAAGATCTAAAAGTTGCAGAAAGATCTAGAAGGAACCTCACAGAAGGAAAATTTGCAAAATTGGAGCTTCGTCAGGATATCAACACAGTGACACATGGCACTTCACCATGGCGAAGAAATATATTCGTTGGGGACATTATAACCATTAGAAGAATGCTCCAAACTGGTAGAAAGGAATTTATGACCAGACATCTTGCCATCAGACCATTGGGACCGCGCCATAACAGACATAACAGAGTTCAGGAAGGCTTCATACCCATTGCAAGCGACCCATTGTCATGTTACCTATTTATCTCGTCACACCATGCAGCGAGAACACTTTTTCTAAAAACGAATTTGATCTCGCAGACTAAGTTGATCTTGCATAGTGATCATCGCATTGTTTCCATATATTCCATTGCAGTGTCTAAGTTAATTTGAACCTGATCTAGTTAATCCCGAACGTGTATGTCCAAGGAGCTCAATGTAGTCGAAGAATCTGTGACAAAAGTACTCCTCGACTTGATGACTGAAAGAGTCATGTCAGAGAGAGGATTATATGTAGGTGTACAAGATTCATCCACAAGAATAGTGCAAGCATATCCATCGACTGCTCGCAGATCCAGAACATCCCAGGCATAAGATGAAAAGTGAACCAAGGACATGGATGATATTGCGAATTCCAAATTGATCCCGAGTATATTACTCACCTACATACCACCTTTGAGTGGCCTAGTAAATTGAGATAGCGTGCCAAAATATTTTGAGTACACCTTGGTCACTGGGAACCTCCCGAAGGGGATCCACGTAGTTCGAGTAGACTAAGTGATGCAGCCTCACCCCTTGCCTCGGAAAAAGGCCTCTGCGCTGACCTCCCGATCTTAAGGATCGTTCAATCTCTTCCCTGAGCTGAATTAGCTCTTTTGATTCCCTGCTGGAATCTCTGTCAAAACCCGATCCACAGGTCCTTCTTTCCCTATCACGGCCTTTGCATACAACCGCTTCTATTTTCACAATAAGAAATGCATATACTTTCGGGTTTCGAGGTTTTTTGATCCCCGATGTCAAGAGTCCCCTGTCCTCTCGAAACTCCGAATCCCGATTTCCCGATGTGATTTCCCTATCGGGACTTCGGGGTTTCAAATGCCCAGATGCATTTTCCCTCAGGAATGTCGATCCCTCGAATCCCGATTCTCTGATATGTTGACAGCTGGCCCACAATGGCACTTCCCTCCTTTCGGGGTTTCAGACTTCGAAGTTCCAAAATGTATGGACTTCTTGTGCACGGAATCCCTGATATGCCGATGGAATCTCCTGATCTCGCCATGTGTCCCCAACTGATGGACGGTTCCGATCGGTTACGGGGTTTTCCCCAGGGAGTTTCCCGATTCCTTGTCCTCGTGACCCGCAATTTTCTGAGTCCCGAAACTCCGATGGAGTCTTCTCTTTCGAGACTTTTCCCGAGATCTTAGATCCTCGACACGTGTCCCCTCAAGATGGATGGTCCTGATTAACTCTCAGGATTTCACAACTCACGATGTCCCGATGACACAAATTCTATGTCAACTCAAAACCCCAGTAGCCGATATACCGATGGGTCGCTCGATCCCTGCCCCGTGTCTCCATGAACGGACGACTCAGATCGATTCTGGGATTTTTCCCATGGAAATTCCCAATCTCTTTTCCTTGAGACTCCTGATATCCCGATCGACGAAGTCCCGATATCCTGATTCCTTCGAGACTCTCCTCTGTGAGCCTAATGCCCGGATCTCCGAAATGGATGATCACGCGACACGCGTCCTCCCCCAGACGGATGGCTAAGATTACTTCTCACTATTTCAGAAATTGAAATGTCCCAAACTTCTCGACCTCAAGAACTCCGATATCTCGAATGTCGATATCCTGATAAGTCAATCCTCTCGGGACTTTTACCCTCCTGTTCACGAAGCTTTAAAACCCTGTGCAACTCTCTACAGATTTGACGGTTGTCAGGTTCTTCGCTCTAGATCTGAAGGTACAGATCCATCCTTCTTCAGCCGATCTGACGGCTACTGTGCTCCCTCCTGAGCTTGTGCACTTTCTTCCTAGCTGTTATCACTGAAATTTCATCCACACATGGCGACAAGAACTCCGCATCGTCAAAACAGGACTAGAGTCATTCATGACACAGGATTAATTCCACAGCATTGCAAAAGGGTAAAAAACTATACAAATGACCAAAAATTTGAAAGGAACTTTATATCATTTGGGTGCACGCACTCATGCGCGCCTTCCACTGAGTCGCCCGCGCATTGGGGCCCATCCTCTACCCAAAAACCCCCTAAAACTCCCGTACGACCCCCCGTACCTACCCTGCCCAAAAGTTGGAAACCTATAGCTATGCAGGATGTTCAGACCACTAACCTGAAACTCGCACACCGTCGATCGGGTACCTCATGCTCCCGAAATCACTCAATCTCCTCTGAATCTGCTCGAAAACTCACTGTAGCAGCAGGTACAAATGAGGTGGCAATATGGGCCCTACAACTATATATAGGCCTTTTTGCAAAACTTCCACTCACCATTCCGGGAGCCCACGGCGTCCATTTTTCGAACCGTCTTTAGCCACAGGATCAGCGTCCCGCCACCTACATCACAACTGTCCCTGGGTCACTTTTCATCCTAGGCCCCCGGGGCACCTTTTTTCCATATCATGGTCAGGTACACACGTGCATAGTCACATTTGTCAAATATATACTCATATCTTTGATTCTATTCAGATATTGTTCACTTTGGGTATTTGCTTGTTCTGTGTGCAGGTACTTGATCATCATCCCTCAACCACATTCCTTCAGGTATATACTCAGCACTGGCATGTAGTCTCTCCCGTTGTATTGCATTTACATTTCCAGTCACACCCTCTGAAATTGGCCTTTAGGATACCCATTCCCGGCTCTGCAGTACTCACACCTCCAGTTGCATCTTC
>SNQJ01S0196790.1:0-17361 GCA_010110895.2 Picea sitchensis
TCTGAAGGCCCTGGCAGGGTCCTTCTTTTTCTTGAACTTCTTTGAGGAGAGGATTGTTTCTTTGAATTCTTCATCTGTTCATTTGCAGTCTGATTCTGTGTTTCAAAACCTTCCCAGAATAGGAAATGTTCCCAGCTCCTTCCCTGTTGTTTCAATTCCTCCACGATAATCAATTTTATGAGACCGAAGTGACACAGAGTAGTTTTCATGCTCAAGGGTTGAGCTCTAATCTTCTTGCAAACCTTAGTCAAAATTTTATGTAGGAAATAAGGCAAATTAAGAGGGGTCTTTCCTGTGAAATGATCCAGAAGTTTGAAGTGGTACATCATCAATTTATCATATCGGCCCTTTGAGGTAATATACAATTGGATACCTTTGAACAACTCCTGCCATTCTTCGTCTAGATAAGAAACTAGCATACCTTTTTTCCATGCTTTGTGCCTGTACCCCTCTTTCAAATAAACTCTGAAATCCAGATTTTTGGGAGCAGTGGTTTTAAACCAGCTCTGACCGGTTCTTGGTAAACTTGTAGCTGCGGCAATGATAGCCTCATCCACTCTGATTTCCATATACCCGACGCGAGATTTATTGCCATCGAAAGTCTTGGTAAAGGCTTCTGCTGTAGCCTGGTGGCAACCAACTTGCAATTTTTCAACAAACTCAATACACCCTGCATTCGAAAAATGATTCTGGACTTCGGGATGTGTTTGTAAAAAGGACAGGTTATCGAGCTCTCTCTTGAGTAGAGAACCACTACGTTTTCTTACCATCCCGTGGGTCGAAAATCTCGACAATTTGTAACCCCTGCAACTGCCAATCGAGCCAAGGTTCTGCGTTGTTGAAAGTAGTTCGGGCTTTGGCTCTGTTTTGAAACAAATGAAACTTCAACAGACTTCCAGAAACGATTTATGATATAGATACCACTATTCGATTTTATGTCGTCAGGCCGACGGTACCTCCTCTGTACCTGCACCACTGAACTCGAACCTGCCATCCCGGATGCCATGAGTGTTGATCGTGAGTTTCTGAGCCGAACTCACATCACAATCCTATTCTGGCGTGCAAAATTGAGTTTCCATCATTACCCACTCTCATCAGCACATGATTTGGATTTTCCTGACGTGGGATGATCATATCATCATTACCTTTAGACGTGGATATTACGCAAGTGATTCCCGCTTTCAACAACGGCCCGTGGAAAACGCCTCTATCAGCTGTCCATACTTGCCACTTACACCAACGCGTGACCCCGTGGAGAACCCCTGTTAGCTGTTGATAATCTTGACTTTCCTCAATGCGCGATTTTGTGAAAACCGCTCAATAGCTGCGGAAAGTATGCACTTTCAACAATGCACCTCTTTGTAAAAATAACTCCTTAGCTGTGGAAAGCATGCACTTTCAACAACGCATGACCTTTGAAAAATCGTTCCATAGCTGCGGAAAGTATGCACTTTCAACAACACACCATCTTGTAAAAGCCGCTCCAAAGCTGCGGAAAGTATGTGCTTTCAACAACGCACGACCTGCGAAACTGATTTTTTGCACCTTTTGAAATTCGCCACTTTCAACAGCGCAAAGACTTATGGAAAGCATTCCTTAGCTGTGGAAAGCATGCACTTTCAACAATGCACACTCAACTTTTGGACACATGTTAGCTGAGGAAAGTGAAAAATGAAAATTTTGAAAAGAAGACTTTATGGGTCAAATTATTTTCTTAAGACAAAACCAAAAACTAATTTTTTGCAGCTATAAAAACTCAAAAATAACTTGAGGACACTACTGATAGCCATGCTATCCACTACAAAATTCAACCAAAAGGACGGTTTCATTTTGGGAGTTAACAGATGGAACAAATCTGTAATCATATCTTCATCAGGATTCCAAATATTTGAATCATACATGCATGAAGACCAATCCTTTGAAGATGATACCTCAACTTCCTTTTCTTGATATCTACCCTCAATGTCGTAAATGGGGTCTCCATCAAATATGACACAACCAACATCCCATCTACATCTCCCAGTTTGTATGAACATTTCTAGATGATCATCAACCAAATCCAAGAGTTCTTTCATAAAATCATCAATATGACTGAAAATAACCATCTCTTTGTCTTCGTGTGCAGGAAGGACAGAGGCTAGGGTGGATTTAACTGGATCTTCAATTTATTCATCATTGAGACTATCTTCTTCTTCAACTTCATGCAAAGGAAAAAATAAATCCTGGACAACCTCACTTTCATCAAGAGGGATAAAATATAACTATGTGTCAACTTGTTGCGATTCATCAAAATTCTTCTTTCTCTTTATGGACATGCCCCTCCATCACCTCTTCATCGCAGGGGTCTTTATCCTTAATACATAGTGCTTTGTTTTCCTTTATTCAAAAAAAATTGTCACATACAAGGGATCCTCTAATACTTCTACACTTCCAAAATCATGGAATGAAGTATCATCAATATCTTCAAAAGGGTCATGAATCATCATGTTCTCCTCTTGATGTGTAGGAGAAGAAGAGGCATGGATGTCCTCACCAAGTGGAAGGGAAGATATCAACACTTATATTCATCAAAAGTCTTGTTGGGATATTCAACATGAGAACCTTCATTCAGATCTTATTCAAGATTTTCTTCATCCTCATCTATAGGAAAACCTTCTCTACAAAGAGCGTCTTTGATCTCTTGGAAAGTATCTTGCAAATTCTAGGTAGTTGGTCGATAATTCCTGAGAAATTCTTCAATGATCTTTGTAGAAGAGGAGATATTTATTGGATTACATGAGTTTGAAATCCCACTCCTTTGACTTGATTCCAATGAATATACAAAAAATTTCATCAACACATATTCATGTAGCACATTTAATCTTGAATCATACTTCATATAATTCATGACGTGGGTGATTGCTAGAGATGGATCACCATTAAATTTAGATAAATTTTCCCTCCACTATGTAGAGCAATGATTTGGATATTCGGGGATATCCTCAACATCAAGACAAGGGTGCATCTTATGTAATGCCCATGGTAAGTCTTGTGAGGCCATGGTTCCATCACTTAGGGTAATACCTCAATGGAGTATCTAGATGAGATCAAGGATCATCAAAGGATGTAAAGGGTAACATCCTTCAAGTGGAGTTGCCAGGAAAGATAGGGAAAAAGGATTTGGGATAGATTTCCAAAGTGTCATTAGGGTTTGAAAGAGGATTCAAAATCCTCCCCGACAACGGTGCCAAAATGTTATTACACAAGTTGTAGGTTGGGAAAAACGTGACCCAACCACAAAATGGAAACAACTAAGAGAACACCTACCCATGGTCACCTTAGGCAGGTATTCCCATCACTTTAGAGGTGACATAATAACCTCAAGGGGGTAATCCTGAGTGATCCTAGGGGGAAATGAGATGTAAATTGAGATGATGAAATGAAATCCCATGTATGTCAAGTTACAGGATGGAAGAAGGCTTGAGGATGAGTCTCGAGAGTGGTTTAAGGTTTCCAAGTCCTTGAGTACTTGCTGAGAGTGTTTGTACCTACCTGAGACACAAGAAAAACCAAATGTATTCAATATATGTTAGGTGGACAATCAAGTAAAGCTTGCTTTCCCTATTTTCAACAGTCAACAAAAATACATATCGGTGAGAAAATCAATTACTTACTGCAAAAATAACCATCAAAATCATCAAGGTTTTATTGGGAAATGAAGCACTAAACATGTAGACTAATTCCCAATACTTTAGCACAAGATTTGATGGTGAATTAAGGATGCCAAAAGATTTTTTCAGAGATTTTTCAAAGTAGCCAAATGGCTGTAGAATTTTTTTTCTACAGAAGCAACTTTTACCCCAGGGAATTAGCCAAATTTTTTCCCAACAATAGTCAACATCAAGTAGATTAACAGTAGCAACTTTCCAACTATTTCCAATGATAAAAGTGTGATAAATTGATCTTGAAAAAGAGATTTTACTACAGCCCTAATGGATGTAGCATAAATTTGTAATAGCAGAAAGGTATCCTTGACCAATCAAAATTCCCTAGTGACTCAAGCAACAAATTAAGGAAAATAATTGATTCCACTTTCAACAAATTCAATATCTTGTAAAATTATGTACTTCAATGCAAGCAATTTGTTTCTCCAATGCAATAAAATATTAGTGCCTTGCTAAATGGGTTGTGGATTCTTCTTGTATTAGGTTAGGGCTACCAAATCTCAAGTTGTGTAAGCCATTTTACTCCCTTGAGATAGAAACCCTAACAAGGTAAAGTCTAGGAGGGTGTAAACCCTTTTACTCCTCCTAGAAACCTTTGCAATAGTCTTTTCAACAAAAAATAATGATAAAAATTGGTGGAGGTTGTAAATCCTTATACTCCTCCAAGGATATAGCCAATACCAAGTATGGAAGAAGAAAAAAACCTAACAAAGTGCATATTTTCCTTACCAATAACAAGAAATGCCAAGACAAAACCCTAGTTACCAAACAATTTGTAAGGGGCCGAATTAATTAAACAACCATTTAATTTACAACATAACAGTAAAATTCAAGAAATTTCTATAATTTAGCACATTCGCCTACAAATTTATCAACAATAATAAAAATTTATAAGAGATTAAAACAATGCATAATTTGAAATACCTGAACCTGATGCTAATAACCCTCCACCAAATATCAAGTTGTGTGCCTTTTACTCCCTTGAGATAGCCACCCTAACAAGGTATAAAGTCTAGGAGGGTGTAAACCTTTTTACTCCCCAAGAAAACCTTTGCAATATCTCTTTCAACAAAAAATAATGATAAAATTTTGTGGAGGGTGTATGCCCTTATATTACTCCAAGGATCTATCCAATAAAAATCATGGAACAATAAAGAAACTTAACAAAGTGCATATTTTCCTTTTCAATTCCAAAAAATGCCAAGATAAAACCCTAGTTAATACTAAACAATTTGTAGTGGGTCAATTAATTGAAACAACCATTTAATTTGCATAACATCATAACAGTAAAATTCAAGAAATTTATAATTTAGCACATTCGCCTACAATTTTATCAATTATAATAAAATTTATAAGAGATTAAAACAATTGCAAAATTTGAAATATCTGAACTTGATGCTAATAACCTTTCGTTTTTCTGCTTTCCTTCTTGATTGCTTCTGCACTTTGTAGACACTGCCCAAAACCTATTTCCTCTTTGCCAACTAGGTAACTTCCTAGTTGTAGGATATCATATGGATATCCCGCCCCCCCATGCCCAAAACCCCGAGCAACCCCTAATACAATCCCATTCCCAAAATTTCACCTCTCTCAGCAAATCCTGTGAGTCTCTAAAAATCCATCCCAACCTCCCAGAGAATGACTCCTCCCATCCACCTCCTTCCTTATCCCCCCTTCACCGACTTCCCCCCCTCTCATTTACTCTCTACCTAACCTATTTATTACCTTCTTATCCTTTCCTGTTAATGCCATTTATCCCCTTTATTTAATATCTATCCCTTGTAGCATATGTTATCCCTTATTGGGTACATAACTTAATTTAATAATATAATTTATTATCCTCCTTTATTTATTTACTCCTACACTAATGAGTTAATTAATACTTAAATTTATCATTGACAATCATGAATAACCAATTAATAATAATTAATTAGTTAATGGCATTTTAAGAAATGATTATGATTTAGCTAATCTTTTAGGGGATGTAGCTATATTATTAAAATCAATTATAATTTAATAATCATATACATCTTTTTAAGAAGGTTCGTTACATTACACCTTACCCTTCATTCAGAAACTTTGGTCCTCCCTAAATTAAGGTATCTTGTATATGGTACAAAGGACAAGAAACATGGTTCACACATCATAACAAGTAACCGCATTATTAGTAAGTAAGTCAAGAAAACTCCATATACCTACTTCAGGTGTATATGTATGAAATGCATAGTGAAGTAGTACATGCAACTTCGCATGTACTGCTAATAATCAAAACCGGCTATCCTTTAGGTACTTATGTATGCATCCAATCCACAAGAAGACTAGTCTTTATAAAGATGCAAACAAACCAATCAATTGTTTGAGAAATCCTTAATTTTTTTTGACGAAAACGTTATGTTGTATTACTGAAAGCTAATCGAAGTTCATAAGGAGGTTGGTGACCTCTAACAGGGTTTCCAACCTTCTTGTGAATGTCTTGGGAAGCCAATCCCATCTGCTTGTTGAGATAATTCGAGAAAATGACAAAATTGCATACATGAGTAAATACTCACAAACTGTGAGCACAACAAAAGACAGAAGCAAAGCATTAAAACCATGAGACAAATTCTCCTTTAAGGAAGGGATCCAAATTGCTTTTGAGAACCTTAAAATGTTGGAGACCACCTTTCTCAAGGCTTTTGTTGGTCTTTCTCGCCTCTAGAGTAAGTGGTGAGAACTGAATTGCTCCTTCATGAAGTTTCCGTGAGTCATAGAGGGACTCCAAACAACCAGCCTCGTAAGGCGGCTCCGGGTCGTGGTCCAACTTCTCTCGCTACTTTAACTCCTCGGGGATGGCATCCGCCGAGAAATTCCCCTCTTAACCGTTGTTGTTGCTTCGATCTTGGGATTCGCCTTCCAGAACGATCGGGTTGCTTTTATTTTCTAGGCTTCTCCGCTATAAGGGTCTTCTTTGTCTGGTTAGTTTTGATCCGCCTTGGTCACCACGCAGTTAGATAATCGGCTGAAAGTCATCTTCTTTATCGTCCCTTTAATCTCGAGTTTGGGGTAGCTTTTGCAAAATGACCGTAGCATGGTACCTGAGGTAATTTAAAAGGAATCTCTTCATAGTCCAGCCTTCCTTTGATACATGGGTCTATCTCCTGTGGAGAGCGGTATCGAAGACCTTCCCTCAAGGTTAAATCCTCCACAAATTGAAGCAGGTATACTGACTCTTCGCTCCACATCGGTCTTAAAATTCTAGTATTGCCGATGTCCACGAGAGCTTTTCCCTGTAGATGGGAAGATGAGGCAGCCTAACTCAAACATGGGCTTCGATGATCTCGGCTTCGGGATTGAAGTCAAGAGTCCAAGGGACTAAGAACAACCCTCTCACTTCTTAAGGAAATAGGGTCCTGGATTCAAGACTAGATCAATGACCGTCTTGAAGATGAAGACAAAGAAACCGCACAAAGAGACTTCTCCTTTATCGTGGATTTCCAACATCATCCATCATCCATGCCTCCACTGCTTTAATGGGCCATAACCCTGTATAAATCCTTCTCCGCGAGGGCATCAGAAGAATGGAAAGATTACGGCTCTCCTGGAGATAACCTGCTGAAGGGATCTCTTCCCTTCCAACTAACCTAGACGGAGAGAGGGTTTGGCTGGGTCCCACTGAAATGGATTGAACTTTGGAATGCTTCTATGGATCTTCCATCTCGCATCCCGATTTGGGGTTATCTTATGTGATCAGCCCACCAAATTCCAGAGGTATGCCAACACCACCAAGAAATTAAACTCGTGAGGTGGTAGGGCTACATCGTTACCCTGTAAAATGCGCAGGGGAGACACTCACACCGATCCGTGGTTGTATGGCCGTCACAAGCATCCTCTAATTCAAGGTCATACCAAAGAAATCTCGAAGGTAGACAGTTAGGGTTTGACCCTAGTCGCCGATGTATTTCCTACTGGCTTCATCCTACTTCCCACCGTAAAAGTCGTTCGATCCTTTATTTTGTGGTTTCTTATTGTTACAACCAATTTTCCCTTTCATTTGAGAAATCCTTTAATTACTGCTAGTTATCCCGCTCTCAACAATTTTATTTTAAAAAACTTTGGTTTAGTTACGTAATAATGAATATCTATTTTATTTTTTTGGAAGGAAAAACACTCAACTTCCACCACAAGACGCATCTCCATATAGTCTCAACTATACTACTCATCCTTCCTCCTAACCACTTCCATATCCATTCCTATCCTTCCTCTCAAGGACTATCTTGGAGGCCAACTATTGGACCTTAACTCCAAATAGAGAACCCGGCAGAAGCTGAAGTGTCACATCTCACCTCTGAAGCCTCCTCTGTGGGAAGGTATCCATACCATCATCACACGTCTTGGGAGCATGAACCAACACCGGCCTCCCATGACTTCATGTACTTTTAAAGGATACACGGTGGGAAATGCCTCCACCCTCCAATCAACTAGGTCCACACCCCAAATGGAGGATACATGGTGGGCACGCCTCCACCCCTCCTAACAGACTAGGGTCCACACCCCTACAATGGAATATACAGCTGGCACCGGTGGTTACTCTGAGGTTTTGTCATCATTTATTCTATTTTGGGCAGTATCATCACCATAATGTTTCTCGATAGTGGTCCCGAGTATCCATTCTCATCATCATTATCCCTTGGCTACTTTACAGCCCATAACCTCAAGTAGATTAGTCTCCAGAATATTGGAAACTGCCACATTTTTATGCATTATCATCGTGTAATTGTATACTATCATCATTTCCACTTGGTATCCCCGTACCAATACATTAACATCAAATTTTTCCAATTAGAAATAGGTCTCATAATATCCTAGAAGCAATTCAATTTTGACACCCATTCACAAGATTATCATTTCTACTCCAAATAGATTTCATAATATCCAACATCATCCCAATAGAATTTAAATATCATTCACATACAATTTTCATTCTCACAATATGTTGGCATTATACACATCATCATCAATAACATTTAAACATTCATAAAATTTGTACTTTTACCAGTAGGATCATATACATCATCCTAAAATAACATTTAAACATTCATAAAATTTACATGCATGTAGTAGATCACATCATACACATCATTTACCACAACAACACGAAATATCTATAAAAGTTCATAAATTTTAAAAGTTAAGTGTATCACTGAATAGTTTCACCGTGACTTTAGAAAAATAAAGTATATAGGTCTCTGGTAATCCTGGCCATCTAAGTCAAAAAGGTGGTGTTACATACACCCCACCTTCGAAACATGTTCTTTGAGGTGGTCAAAGCAGAGGGATAGTCTCACCAGAGTGTCTCTCAAAGATATTCCCAAGGAGTGTATCCCTGGACTATACTTGTCCCAATCGGATCTTAACTTGGTCTACTAGATGGTTCTTGAGTTGTCGGAATCTACGATCCAATATGCATAACAATTCTACCATGAGGGTTCCAACGTCCGGATAATTTTGTAATTGATTTGAATTCTTCCTTAGTTTATGTGATTTATTAGCAACATAATGACGTAAAACAGATATATACATGAAAATACATTATGAGTTTTATGCAAGTGGGGTGGCGCATTTAGATCGACAGTAATGGGTCCAATTCTTCTCTCTTTGATCCCTAATGGTTCCATAACCGAGGGTGACAACTTTGTCCCCTTCTCGAATCAAATGGTACTCTTATTAGGCCCGGACAATGAAACCTCGTCTCCCACTTCATAACTTCTGGCGGTCCTGTGTGGTGCATCAGATGTATTTCTCTCGCCATATCCCAGCTCTCTTAATCTCTACTAATCAATCACCTGCCTCCCTCCATTTCTTGAATCACCCCGCCCAACTGCTACTCTTATTCTCTAGTCTATCCTAACCTACTGGAGATTCGGTCATGGCCTCCTATACAAAGCTTCATAGGGTGGCATTCCAAATGGGAACTATGAAACCTGCTATTGTAGGCAAACTCTACTCAGTTGTAGCCTCCCATTGGGTCTAATTATCCATTACATACATCCCAAGCATGTCTTCCATGACTTGATTTCCACTCTCTCACTCCCATCTGCTTCAGTGGGATGACAAGTTGTAGCTTAGTTCAACTAAGTCTCAACTGACCGTAGAACTTGTCCAAAACCTAGAAGGAATATGGAGTCCCTATCCCAGAGATGATCTCTCAGGTATCCCGCTCAAATGGATGACCTCTACAAAACACACGTGCTGCCATCGCTGACATCAAGTGTTCAAACCGAAATAAAAGAGCACTCTTGTCAATCCATCCACTATCACAAGAATTTCATTGTGTCTATGGGATGTGCTGCAAAACCCCACAACAAAAATCCATAGAGATGACTTCCCACTTGGACATAGGGACATCATGTGGTTGTAGGAGACATGTTGGGTGATGGTGGTCGGGTTTCACCTGTTGACACTCTAGTCATTTAGCAGCGAAATGGACTTCACATCAAGGCTCATGCCTACCCGTAGCAAGAGATTCTATATTCACGTGACATCTTCTTCAAGCACCCTGATGCATTAACAAAGTTCTCTATGGGCTTCTTCAAGATGATACCAACTCTATCTTCAGGAATGTACATCATTTCCTGATATCTCAATAGTCCGTCCGCTTCCAAATTATATCCTTCATACTTTCAATCTAACCCGCCTCCCTGGAGGTTTGAAGTAACCTTTTTAAATACCAACTATCTCCTAGAGCGAAACACACACTCCCCCGTGATTGACTCCTTAAGGTTACCAAGGAGAAGATAAATGGTCTCCTACTCAAGGCATCTCATGAATTACATTTCTCCTTCCTCCTTTGATGTATAAAATACCAAAATTGTACTCACTCATAAACCACTCCATCATCTTTGCCCGGCATTCGAGGAATCTCTTTGAGTGAAGAGATGTTTTGTCCTTTGATGGTCCGCTTCAAAGTTTTGCTCCCATAAGATAGTGCTCCTCCTGAAGTTTCTGAGCTAGCATTATAGTTGCCAACTTTAAATCATGAGTCACGATAACTTTGTGCTTCTTCAACTTCCTTTGATGCATAATATTATATCACTCTCCATTTGCATTAGCACGGCTCCCAACCTCACCGAGGCATCCGCGTATGACCGGTGAAGTCTTTTCCAGCATCCTACACTGTAGGAATGACTAAGTTAGTAACTCTAAGATCAATGAATCGCACTATCACATTCTTTTGTCCATTCATACTTGACCCTTTTGCGCTAAAAGTGGTGATGGGGTTCGCTATTTTGAGAATCCTTCCACAAATCTTCTATAATAACCTACAGGCACCATGAGAAGCTTTCCTACCACGGGAATTTTTTCGACATTGGCCATTCCATAATGGCCTTTACTCTTTTCCTCATTCACAGAGATTCCTTCACGGAAATGATATGACCTAAATAGTGGATTCTTTCCGAAGAAGGAACACTTCAATGTTCTCTTCCCATACAATTTGTTCTCTCTAAGGTGACAACACGTCATTCACAAGTGTTCCTCATGTTATCTTTCATCTTTGGAATAGATGAGGATGCCATCTAAAAAATACTTGTACAAAATGGTCTTAAGTACTTCTGGAATACGCTCATGAGGCTCCTTCAAGTGAATACCACCGGGCGATTGGTCAATCCAAAAGGTACTACAATAAACTCATAATTTCCAAACCTCATCTTAAAGTCGTTCCTACGAGTGTCTTCCTCCTTTATCCATAAATGGTGATATCTTGATCGTAAATCGATCTTTGATAATACTGTTTCTCCCTTCATCCGATCGAAGAGGTCATCTATTCACTTACATCGGGTGACTCATTCCTTCACATCAGAGTAACGTTCAAGTCCCTCCTATAGTCTATACACAAATACATCCGGTCTTCTTATTTACAAAAATTACCAACGTGCCATAGGGTGAAACACTGGGCCTTATTAGCCCTAAGTCCAGACTCCTTCAAGTGTATTTGTAATTCACAAAGTTCCGGAATACCGCCATCCGGGATACAGTCTCTTGGATATTGGTTCTCGCACTGTGCTCTTTAGATCAATAAGAAATCAAGCTCCCTCTCAGTTGGTAACCCTGGTAACTCGTTCTAAAAAACATCTTGAAATTCGGACAATACCGGATACTGATCCAAAGAGGGTCCCTTCCTTCCATTCAATACATCGCCTACTGGCTACAAAGTCGACTTTGTCTCAAGCATCGCTTAACAACACTTTTCTTTGTACACACTGGATCTCTATTGGCCTTCCCCCGTCGTCAACACAAAGCACCCCTTTTCCGAAACAATTTACCATAGCTCGATGGGCTTCTAACCAATCCATTCCACTGATTAAGTCATATGCCCCGAGAGAAGTGAAGTATACCTTCAACTTGGTAGTAAACACTCCCAGGTCTACAAGACAATTATCTAGGATTAGGTCCCATCAAGCTTGTTTTTCCCTACATCCTGACTTGTTTAAAGTCATCGTAATCGTAGGCTGCCAACCCACTCTTTCTAGGTAATGAAGATGGTGAATGAAACTATCCGGCCGCATCTTAATCGCAAACAAAATCTTGATGATTGATAAGGATTGAAAGCGTGATTCGAAGGACTCTCCACCACCGTGGATTGATGTTTGGCCCGGCGCTATTGGAACCGCGAATCTGTTGGTTGTTATTTGCTCTCCCCATTGGTGCCTTTCCTTCTATGCACGAACCCTGATTATAACTCCAGACAGTCCCGTTCGTAATGTGGTCCCTCGCATCTCCAATTGTGTAACAATTTGTGATTGAACCCGCAGGTAATCGCTATGCGGATCGTCTCCTGGAAGGAGTTCCTTCCCTCGAAATCCTACCCCACCTGTTCCTGAGATGGTCGCGGGAATTGTCTCCGTATCACGCGATGTACGAGATGCCGTGACTCACCTTACTGGAAACTCCCCGCAGCCTAATCGGGGTCTGGCTAAATCGCTACCTTCATACGACGGTGGCCTTGAGCCTCCTCCCATAGGAAAGTCGTCCCTCTGGGACTTTCCTAATAACCTCCGATTAAAATGTCGGTCTCTTGTACCACCTATCAAGTTCATGTGTTCTTCCTGTAATGTGCATTTTCCACCAATCACTAATCACATTACTTCCACATCCGCATCATATCTCTCATCTTAGGTTCAATCCATAGATGAAGGGCCTCTGCCTGGGTTGCTGTCATATCCATATACGACATAATATATTTGACCGGGCCCATAAACTTGATCTCATATTCTTCTACAGTTTTGTTTCCCTTTACTAGGGCATGAAATGCCCCTTCTTGTTGTTCCTCGTAGTATGTCGGTATATATTTCCTCCTGAGCCTTTCCTTGAAAAGTTCCCAATATATTGTGTTTGGGGTAAGGTGTAGCTGTCTTCCAAGTTGCCCCACCGCCTGCTGTCTCTTAACTCAAAAATGGTGATCTGAGTTGGTTTTATAGTCCTTAAGGCAAAAACACTTGGTTGCCTTCCAACCATAAGCTTTCGCACGCTTCAATCATGCTGAATTCTGGAAACTTCCTCGGGAAGTTTGATCTTCCTGCACTAATGTGATGTCTTTTGGTGGAGGTCCTCCCCTTGAATTCCTTGACACTTCTGGATTATCCATTCCATATGGTGGGGGTTCCACTCCAGTCCCCGGCTGGTTTTCAATTCCCTTTGAAGTCTCGCTGATGGTTTTAACGAGTAGCATTTAGGGCTAACCGGGCGATGGTGGTGGTGGTGGCGCGGGCGGTGTTGGAGGTGCTTGCATTTACACTCCCTACTGACTCCCCGAGTCCCCACTCATCTCCAGATGTTTTGAACCGCGATCAACCAAGGCTGTCGTAAGTGAGTTCCGTGATGTTTCAAATTGGTGCTACTCAAACTAGAAATAGGGTTAGGCTAAGTTTTCTTTACTTGTTTGTAAACGTATTACTACTCCATTAGGGGATTACAAGAAGAAGCCAAGCATCTAAGCTTGATTTCTTCACTCCTATGAAAAAACTATTGTTCCCTTGCCCAGAGTTACATTAGCCTCATACTCTCACCTCGCCACTTCCTATGCTTACTTTCCTAGTGCATACGCCTTCCCTTGTCCTAGTCTAATCCCTTTTTAACTTTTCTCTTACAACTTGACTAAAAATGAATTCCTTGACCTTTTTATAATTACGCTGAAAGGCATACCTATTGACAATGGGCATAATCAATGATGTTTTAATCTTACTTAACCTTAAACTCCTTATCCGATGGCTACGCATTGAAGATGTTGTAGATATTCTTAGTCGGCCTCCAAAATCATCAACCGATTTATTGTTCATAACTTTCTTGCATTTATCAAGGCATCCGTTAACATGTTTACTTTTTAACATTTACCTAATCACATAAAAAAAATGCTGTAAGGTTATATAATTACCACGTTTAATGATTAAATAGGATTAAACCGTGGCATCTAAATAATTGTCCACAACTGCCAGCCACATTTCAGTGTTCACCAGCGCTAGGTACCTTTCGGTGTTAACCAACTGCCAACCACTTTGCGGCTGTGCTAGTTTATTGAAAACTAATAATCTAGAGTTAACTTAATCCTAAGCTTCAAGCGCCTTAATCAACACACATACATTTTTTTTCAAGGCACATACATGGTGCATTGGTGTTTGGTTGTTCCCTAAGACGCGTTGTTTGGTGGGTGGTCTTGGGTTCAAAACCCCTTGGACCTCTAAAAATTTTCACTTAACCCTATATTACTCAAACTTAACTAATATTTTATTAAACTAATTAACTTTATTAACTTAACTAATATTTTATTAAACTAATTATACTTTAATTGAATCTTTGATTTTTATTTTTTTTAACATTATTATATCAGGATTAAAATTTTATATATATTTTAAACTTAACACTAATTAAATATATATATATATATATATAAGAAAATTTTATAAATAATTGCAATATAATATTTATGATTGAAATTATAATTAAACCAATTTAAAAAAAAATAAAAAAAATAAAAAAAATAAAAAAAAAGAACTTGTATTGGCAACGTGGGGATCGCATGCCGCCCACTTGCCCCAAGACTCCCAAGTCGACAACGTGGGGCTTTCATGCGGACCACGTGCCCTTCTCTCTTCTTCCTCGTTGTTTTCATGCAAAAATCTCCTGGGAATCCGATCTGAATCCTCCACAGCAATGGTTCAGCATTGAGACCAGCTACCGATATTCGTTTATTGTGGTGAATTTTGAAAAAAATGGCAGACCCAGGTGAAGAGATAAACTTGAACCTGTCTCCTTCTAACGTTTTCAATTGATTGTACAATAGATTGAATTGATTGTATGGTGGCTTCAATTAGTTTTAGAATGATGTTAATTTACTGTACTGTGATTTGTACGTACTGATGGTTGAGTATAGATCAACAACTGAGTGTACGATGTCTGCTGCGTATGGAATGTATAGATAGTAAGACATACAAAAATCGACATAGGATCAAATGGTGGTTATATGTGGTGACTGTGTATGGCGGCGGTGTCTGTGTGTGGCAATTGTGTATAATGAAAACATCTATGTGCAGAGCGTATGGATGGTACAGACGTTGACAGCTGCTAGCCATTTCCACGCTCTCTGAGTTAGGTTGGGTGTCAACGATTCCTGAGCTAGAATTAACGCAATTCAATTTAATAGCTCTTCATACAGATCGTCAGATTTATCTGAATTTTCCAGAATGATAAGAATGATAACATGCAAAAGGGTTTCAAGGCGGAGGATTGAACATCATTTCTAGGGTTTCGATGCTTGGTTTAATAGGGTTTAGCATAATGGGTTTTCACGCGAGAAAGAAGACCTGCACAGGCGTTTCAGAGACGAACTGAAATTTTTTGAAGAGGGATTAAACAAGGGTTTATGCTTACTAGGTATTCGAAAATCTTAGTATTTGAGGATTTTATCTTAATGGGTGCTCATAAAGGCTCGAAATTCATGCGCTTCTGCTAGAATGAAGAAGATAAAAATCATACTTACGTGGGTCAAACAGGCTCTAAAAGCTTACCGATTTTACCAACATGGCATTCAAACCGGTTGGCAAAACCGTGTTTGATCCAGGGTGTGGGGAGTGGCCCGGTAACATCCGATAACATCTGTGATTTGGTAGGAGAATTTGACTTTCCTTTGGTAAGATAATTATAGAATCAAGCCAAGCAAGAAGAGAATAAAGCTAGTTTCACGCGTTGGAAGCTTTCCAGTCGAATCAATCTATCCAGGCAAGTTGGTTCGGTTGGGTAATTCGTCTGGATTAGTCCAGAGTGCCTCGAATCGAGCCACAGTAGTCTACAGGGCCTCAGTGAAATATCCCCACCTGTGGAATACTTATTTTCTCTGGAGTTTATGTCTGCGATTGGGGGGAATTATGGGCTGCTCCAGGACCATGAGAAGGGATCAGAAGCAAACGGGAAATTCCACCGTAAAAGGTTCGTCAAAAGCAAAGGTTTGTCACCGGTCCGCTTTATCTCAGTTTCCGGAACATATTTTGATGCTTTGAGCTAAAATCCGAAACGTAGCTATAGGGCCGAGAAATTACGCATCAGAATATGAGGTAAGAGTTCATGCATTTCATTTATATTATTATTTTAACATGATGTGCGAGGTCACATGGTTTTTTTTTTTTTGCAGAAAAATTGTGCCGGTGAAAGCTCCTCGTTTTTAATAGATCCACCAGATCTGATTTGCTCCTATATTTATAGTTGCAGAAATCATAACTGGGCATATTTTAGGATTTTTCTACGGTTTAATGCTTCGAGATGCTCTTCTTCTATGGCTACGTTTCTCCATTCTTCTCAAGCACTCTGTGAATTTTGGGTGATGGCCTCTTTGAAAGGTATTGAGCTTCTTGACAGGGTTTTAGAGCAGTTTGAATTCTGATACCCAAGGAAATCATTGAGAAACCTTGTCAGCTATGGCAGAGGCAAAAATTTGATACTTTGTGTAGCACGCCATCCTTCTCGGCCTCGTCGATATGGGCAGAGCTTGACGATTATTTGCTCAGTATTCCTTCTCTGGACATGGACATTAACTAGGATGTGCTCTCCTAATATTAATAGTTGTTTGTAATAGTGTAAAGTTAGCATTGAGTATTGCAATTTTTTTTTTTTGTATCACGAACTGTGGTTGAGATAGATAAACAAATGACATCTTCATTTCTAATTTATTTATATATCAATATGTGTATCATGATGTTGAACGCATACATGAATTTAATCTTGGACAGTCTATACGGAGTAATTTTTCATTTAAATTTATGGCAAATTTGTAATTGATTTGGTCGCCAGGTTCCAGCGAATGAATACTATAGGTAGGAATGAACACCTATGCGGAAAAAGAGTGAAATAGATCGGGTCGCGCGCTGGTTGTTCTCACACAGGTGTTGCATGGCTGGCTTATTATTTTTAGAATTATTGAGGTTTCATTAGCAACAATTTTTAGCATTATTTTTATGGTTATTGTGAAAGGCGTTTTAGAGATTGAACTTTGCTAAAGTTTAAATTTTAAAATCTTATTTAATAAGTTGCTAGAAATCTAAATTGTTGAAGAAATATATCAAGAAAGAGGCAATACAAAATTCTTAGTTTCCTAAAGTGAATAGTAAAATTTTACTGAAGGTACAAAATACAA